>BJFM01004882.1:1406-21145 GCA_016586285.1 Arothron firmamentum | reverse complement strand
CTACATATATATATATATATATATACATATACACACACACACACACACACACACACACACACACACACGCACACACACACACATATTGATCATTTTTAGCAATGCAACATTATACCTGTGAAATTTGTTTGCATCTGTTGTAAGATATTGATCTATTACAGTAGGGCAGTTAGAAAGCGTGTATTGTTTCTAATGTATACCGAAAAATTATGAAGGATCAATTTGAAATGTGGGACCATTTAAAGAAATATTACTAATTATTAATCTTTTTTGGATTATTATACCATGTACACTTTCCAGTTTATTTCAAGAATAATTCATTGTTGTTGTAACCCCCACGTCCGCCAGCAGGGGTCCTCAGTGAGTGGTCTGTCCCAAAACAGTGACGACAAGGAAACCACAGAACAAAACAAACAAAAAAAAACCTTCCTTGTTTTTATGACAAACTCTTATTAGCTGCCTCCAGCAACAACCGTTTTCCATTGAATTTAAACTGTGCTTAACTTAGTTCGTGAGTATAACGAACAAACAGGTAAACAGGAGGAAAATTAAAACTGTCGTGTTCTACGTTTACAGACTGGAGCTTCTACAGATGCGCGCGCGTCTTGGCCGCGGAAGGCTAGCTTTGTTTTTATGCGGAAACTTCCTGAACGCTAGCTAAACAATCCCAACTATTTCAGACAGCAATGTCGACGTGTTGCGTGTCCGGCTGTAAAAATCGATATTCCTCAACAGTTAAACTCAAGTTTTACAGAATACCGTCTGCATCTCGGCCATTTCTGGCTAATAGAAGACGTTCATGGCTAAAAGCGATACAAGAAGCGAACGGCAGCGTCCTGAAGCTCAACCCAAGTATTCGTATCTGTGGCGCTCATTTCATATCAGGTAAAACGATTTATTTTCACTAAACAATTAGCTGGAAGTCTAGCAGAGTACTTATTTATCGCATGCAAATTATGTTTTTGCATGAAAGTATCTCTATTATTTTTGTTTTATTTGACAGGGGAGGCATCCATGGATTACAACGATCCAGACTTTGTACCCTCCGTATTTCCAAGCATTAATCCGAACCCAGCAACTAAGAAAAAGGTGAAACGGTACGAAACGGTTGTCAGTTTTGACTGATTGGCCCGAAATAGGGCTAGCATTGTGTCAGCACAAGCTAATTTATCCCAATATCTATTGTAAAACACCAATAAACCAGAGCAGAGATGCAGATTGTTCTGGATAACCTAACTCTCCCTCCTAGGGATCATATAAATACAGAAAGCAAATGTAATCATGTCATGACTTTGCAATGCAAATCACTTAAACACGTGTGCAGTCTTGTGTTTTCAAAACTTGACTTTTCTGATGTGTTTGTACAGGACTTATGGTTGTAGAAAAAAACGCCTTTGCAAAGTGAAAGTGAATAATGCAGAAGAAACAAATTCTCCTCTGGATGGTCAGTTCTCTGATTTGAAGAAGGAAACACAAACACTGTCATCTTCCCCGGTACCAAAGGTAGAAGCAACAGTTTTGCAGTTTGCGACACTTTGTTTTCTGGATGTCTTCCATGCTTTCATCAATGGTACAGCAACATAAGGCACACAACATTTCTCTCAAGTCAGCTGTTCTGTGTCTCGGTTTTACAGGAAGAAGAAACATTGACTGAAGCAGCTGAGGGTGAAATTCAGTTACAAGCAACATCAATCCCAAACAAGGCATGTGTGCGGCCCCAGGAATCAAAAGGCACCTCAAATCTGCAGGCAAAGATTCCAACGTTATGTTTGAGATCCGTCTTTGCGCCGCTAGCTGGGTATCTGTGTGAGCTCTGCAATCAGACATTCAGAAATGCATCTGAGCTTGTGAAACATAAGCGGCTTCATGAAAACCCAGTGAGCTGTGAAGTCGTTGAAAACATTTCAATAGAGCAGGAAGAATTCCCTAAACATGTTCCAGAGCCCTCTTTTCCATGTAACATCTGTGATCGATCTTTTACTACAAATCAGAGCCTCAAACGTCACAAGCTGCTTCATGTCAAAGATGGCAGGAGGTGCCCCAAATGTGGCCAGATCTTCTGCCAGCTTCATAATCATATTTTATTCATGCCACTGCCCAAGAATGAGCAGAACTCCACAACTGATGAGTCTTCGTCGCAGGACTCTGACCTAAATAATGAGTTGTCCTCTGACGAGTCTGTGCTGGAGAAGACTGAGTCTTTCACTGATCAACCTAAACAGAATTCCTTTGAAGATGCGTCTCCAGAAGAGCCTGAGCATGAATCAGGATCCTCTGCTGTGTCTGCAGTGGTGACAAAGCCAGAGCCATTAAGTGAAACTCAGAATCCTCTACCTCCAGTCTCACACCTAAAAATACCTGACGAAATCCCTCTGCCTAAGCTAAAAAGAGTCTTGAATCCACAAGTATCCAGGTACTTTCGGGGCGACTACCCCACAGACTACATTCAACCCCATCTCCCCCAGCAACCTCAGCTCCAACCCCCTCTCAAGGTCTTTTCACCCCAGTGCCTCACTTCAGCGCTACTCGAGGTCAGAAGAAATTACGAGTATATTTTGAGCAAACCGGTAAATGTTGAGAAAAGCAAAAGGCAATGTACTACTTATGACCTGGAAATTGTGCTCTAAAATACCCGTTAATGGGGATTACACCCAAAATGTTGATGTTTTTAAATGTTTTACTGATGTTTGACTGATGTGCTTGCCTCAGATACCAGGTGTTACTGGTTAACAGTGTTATACTCACTGTTACTTTGATACTAGTACAGTCTTTTGATGTTGTGCTTTTAGCTCAGAGGTATGTACATGTGAGTAAGCTAAACCTGTGCTTACAGGTCTGAAAAATGTGGGTGGAAAAAAGATTTATGACCTGAATCATAAAACTGCTTTAGTGTGTATAACAACATCTGTTCCTTGCTGCAGCGGTATGTGCAACTGTAGCTACCTGAAGATTTTAATACTAAAGACAGTAACACATAAACCTTTTAATTTATAGAAATGTAATCTTTTTATTTTAATAAAATTTAGTCTGCTCTTTAATACAAGTCCAGGTGTTAGTGTTTACAGCTCTTTAAAAAAACCAAATGTTTTCCATTCAACTCTTTAATTTGCTGTGTGGATGATAGACCTTTTCTCTATTAGTAAAAATTACATTTTTGTTACATTACATCACGTTGTTAAATGTGTGTTTTTAATTGTTATTCGGGGCTTCTGGTCCACATCTCAGCCGGAGGAGTCCGTCTGCACGCTGGACGCATTCTATTGGTCGAACGGGTCGGACCTGGCCAAGCTGTGCTCTGATTGGCTGTCGTGATCAGAGCCTAACAGCGGATTGGCTGGTTGCTCTGACGCCCCCGCCTGGCAGCGGTGTTGACAGACAGGTGGTGCTGATGCTGTGATAATGGACTCCGGGTAGCCAGCATCTGGACCGGGCCTGCTTGGATCACAGCGGGGACACTCGCGCTCCACTGACGGCGAAGGGACGTCGGCTCAGCCGCGGAGAAGCACGGGAGACACGCTCCAGCTGCGGCAGGGAAAGGGTGCGTGTAAAAGCACGGGAAAGGAGCCTGGCGCGCCAGTGGGGGGCTGGGGCACGAAGGCTGCTAGCTGGACTGAATCCGTGGCGAGGTGAAGCCTCCATCTTCACACAGACGCCGTTGTTCTCGGTACCCGGTTCTTCTCGTTGATGCAGCGGCTGCAGCCTTCGGTCGGTCCATCACCGCGGTCGACTGCATTGCGGAGAACATCTTAGAACTACTCGTGTGTGTTCCTCTCCACGAGTGTCACACCATCGTAACCTCCACATGTCCGTTTGGGTCCAAACGGAACTGATGAATTAAGCTCCTGTCTTGATTTCCACAGGATAACGTTAGAATCGCTGTGCATGCTGGGATTTGAAGTTCCTTCTGCTCTGTCCGCATATTTATAAATTAGACAGATTGTAATCGTGTATGACGCTTCTTTGTTTTTACAAGGCTGCTTTTGCTGGTGATGGGAGGGTTCAGCCGTCAGAAGTTCTTCCAGGAGCTCACCCACGGCTGCCTGCTGCCCACAGCCCAGCAGGGCCTGGAGCAGGTATGGCAGCTGCTGGTTATCTGCCTGCTGTGTCGGCTCCTCTGGATGTTGGGTGAGCTCTCAGTTCTGCATCTGCTGTTACGTAGCACCACAGACATCTAACCCTTGTTTGCATCTCCTCGCTGCGCCAGGTCTCCCCTCCTTTGTGAAGCACCTGAGCACGGTGGCAGGAGGATTCTATGTTCTGTACCTGTTCTTCGAGCTTCACATGATCTGGGTGGTCCTTCTCAGCCTCCTCTGCTACCTCTTCCTCTTCCTGTGCCGTCACTCTACGATCCGCGGCACCTTCCTGTCTATAACTGTGCTCATCTACCTGCTGCTGGGGTAAGAGAGCAGCTTAGCTTCGCAAACGTGCTTGATGTGACGCTGCAACGTCCCTGAAATGACTGTGATCCGATCCCGGCAGGGAGCTGCACATGATGGACGCCACCAAATGGCACAAGATGAGAGGTGGGCCAGATTTCCTTTGTGCAAGTACAGCCTTGGTGGAGGTTCAAATATCTTAATAATCTTAAAGCAACATGCTTTAGAGCAGGGGTCCCCAACCTGCGGTCCGCGGGCCGAATGCGGCCCGTGAAGCCTCTCGGTGTGGCCCGCGGGGTTCTGATTGAATTAACATTAGGTGCGGCCCGCCTAGGAAAACCAGGGCTATCCCTGCAGCCCGCGAAACCTTCCGTGCTGCCCAACTCACGGATGAGCATCTGCAAGGCGCTCTTCTACTGTCTGTGAGCAGTGTTGTGCCCGACTTTTGGAAGCTAGCTTCTGCCAAACAGCACCAGCCTTCTCATTAAATTAATGTCTGAAGATCAATAGTTTTTCTCAATCATTGTTTTTAGCAAAAGTTAGCTAAAAAGGAGCGTGCAGCCAGTGAGCGGGGCCCTGGCAGGGAGGCACCACTCACTGGAAAAGGTTGGGGACCCCTGCTTTAGAAAATAACTCATGGTAAGAAGACCATGGCCGAAGCTAGGAGACTTGATGAGCGGCTCCTCAAACCTGAGAACCCCTCCAACTTTCGCATGTTTAACTAGAAAAATGGTGTCTTTGAGAGTTTATTCTCTCTCGATGGTTCCTCTGCTCAGGCTCACAGATGGTAGTGGCCATGAAAGCCATCTCGCTGGCCTTCGATTTGGACCGAGGCGTCGTCGCCAGCGTGCCGTCGCCCGTTGAGTTCATGGGCTACATCTACTTCGTGGGCACCGTCATCTTCGGTCCCTGGATCAGCTTCAACAGCTACAAAGAAGCTGTGGAAGGACGTCAGCTGGTGAGCGCGGCGGCGTCTCTGAGGGGACCCTTGAAGCCGGTTTCCGTCCTGATGCTTGGGCTCATTTCTGCTCCACAGAACCTGTCCTGGGTTTTAAAAGTGTCTTTTAGCTGGCTGAAGAGCCAGGTCTGCCTGGTGGTCTCCAACTGCGTGGCACCTTACCTCTTCCCGTATTTCATACCCGTTTATGGGGACAAACTCCTGCGCAGGTGAGCACGCCGACTAACTCACCCCCCCCCCCGTCCCACTGCTGCGTCCTCTAATTCTTTCACCTGCTTCGTTTACAGCAAAAAGAGGAGGAAGATCAGGTGATTAAACGGCTCCGGTGTTGCAGGACAAGTCGCCACCTTCTCCATCCTCATGATTGCGTCCTGTGTTTACCCGCATGTGTCCACCCATCCCCTCCTCTGTGCAGCCTCATGTTTGTGCCGGGACGCCCATCCCCACCCCCCCATTCACCACCAACGCCCCACCGTCTCCAAAGACGTGCTGTAGTTAATCTCATGGCAAGTTAATGAAGCATTTGTTTCAGCGCAACACGCCATTAACGTGCGATACTTTACCTTCTCTCTCTCTTTTCCTGCTTCTCAGAGGCGCTCCAGTAAAGTAGGTGTTTCCGTCTTATACAATGATCCGTGCATTCAAACGGCTCCGTCTTGAGAACTGAAACCTCCACCTGCTGCCGTCCCTCCTTGCTCTCGCATCAGGTGGCTCCTGGCGTACGAGAACTCGCTGTCTTTCCACTTCAGCAATTACTTTGTCGGCTATCTGAGTGAAACCACGACGACCCTGGCCGGGGCGGGTTTCAGCGAGGAGAAAGAAAACCTCAAATGGTAAAACGGCAACATTTTACTCTTCTTATGAGTTGTTTGCAGTTGTAGTTGCAGAAATATGCTTTGGTCTCAAACCCAAATGTGAATTATTCCATGTAAATAGCAGATTTTGAACCCCTGATGCTGTGTAGGGATATGACCGTGTCCAAGCCCCTGAGTATAGAGTTCCCTCGGTCGATGGTGGAGGTGGTGACCTCATGGAACGTGCCCATGTCTTCCTTCCTGCACACCTGTGAGTTGGAATCTCAAGCCACGTTGGCCTGATGTTTGCATTTTTCCAAGCTTCCACCCTCTTGTCTCCCCGCAGATGTTTTCAAGAGTGCTCTCAAATTTGGCACCTTCACCGCTGTGATGATGACGTACACGGCCAGCATGCTGCTACACGTGAGCGCTGCGTGAAAATCAGCTGCATCTGGCCCTCTGCGGCGCCGCCGGTCTGTCTAACGCAGATTATTTTGATTCTTTGGCCTCTCAGGGGTTGAGCTTTCATCTGGGCGCGGTGCTGATAACCCTGGGCTTCATCACGTACGTCGAGCACGGTGAGACTAAAGTTCTCTCCTCCACTTAAAGAAGTTGCTTAGCTTTGCACAGTGGTTAATTGCAGACGTTACGGTGGGCTGTTTCTGCTCACAGCAGAGGCTGTAATTTAACTTATGGTGGGGAAAAGTACTCTTCCTCGGCTTCATTTTATTGCTCCGCTCTTGATTTGTGTTTCAGTGTTGCGGAAGAGGCTCGCGGTGGTGTTTAACGCCTGCATAATGTCAAAGAAATGTCCACCAAACTGCACACACAGGAATAAGAAGGTAATGAGTGCCTTTTTTTGTGGGAATCCTTTAGTATTTGTATTTCTAAATGGAATAAAAGAGTTGGTGTGTGTCGTCTCCTCCTTCTGCAGGTGTTCTGGGTCTACATGATCAATATAGCCTTCAGCGCACTGGCGGTCGTTCACCTGACTTACCTGGGCTCCGTCTTCACCTCCAGCGTGGACTACATGGAGGAGGACGAGGTGAGTGATGGAGAAACATGCACGACCATCCAGACGGGAGCTGGCGGCTCATCTTCTCTCCTCTGCAGGATGATCTCACCCACCACACCATTCAGAAGTGGTCCGAGCTGAGCTGGACGAGCCACTGGGTCACGTTTGGGTGCTGGATATTTTACCGGCTCGTTCTTTAATCAGGAGAGACACAGATTTTTTTAAAAACGTGAAGGTAAAGGAAGCAATAATGTGAGGTTCTCCACTGCTGCACTGTGACATCACCCAGCATCAGATTTGAATCGACTGGCTGAATAACCTGTAATTAGAACCTGCTGGGGATTAGTTTTTATACTTGCAATGATAAAGCCCCCTCCTTTTATCTGAACTGCAGACCCCCTCCCCCATGATGTGACAGCTGGTAACGATGTTGCATTTGGAGTCTCGATCGAACAGGTGTTAATTTCAGATTTTTGAGCAGAAACACACAATAACCTTTTTTTTCCCCACTGTCTCACTTCCTCCACCTAGCTTGTGTTCTGTCAGCAGATATTTTAAAAAGCCTAAATAGATTCCTAAAGAGAGTTAGAAGTCCACTAATTAATTCATAACTGAGGAAATTCGGGTTTTATTCTTGCCTGAGGCTGTGCAGTTAATCCAACTTTAATTTCACTTGGTAATTTGGCTTCCAAAGACCTCAGCAGTGTCAAAATGTTTTGACATATTCTGCTCTAACTGCATCTAATATACTTTTTTTTTTTTTTTTAAGTTTCTAAAATCAGGATATTAATGTTTGATATGTTTGGTTTTTGCTGAAACCAGAACAATGCTGATAGGCTAATCTGCACTGCTGCTAATTCATCTGAAGGACACGATTCTGTCTTCTGTCGTGTTCCAGATAATGAACAACCTTCACACGCTGAGAGATTAATTTTCCTTGCATGTCGCTGCAGCGAGCGTGACCGGATCTCTGCTCCATCAGTGATGAAGGTGCAGCGTTCCTTCAGAACGCTGTCAGTTTACAGACACACAGAATGCAAACCTTTCCGGAGAATTGTGAGGTTTTGCTCCGGGACCTGGACGCCTGCGCTGGAGAAACATTCTCAGGCTTTGGCTCATAAGACTTTTTGAGGATTAAATTCCCTCTTGGCAATAAGATTAATCGAGAATATCCCCATTTTTGTTTAACCAACGCTTGTTTCTTGAGCATGTGGTCATGAGAAGAGCACAGGCTGACAAGAACTAGTTCCCCTTTTAGTGCAGTTTAGAAACGTTTTATTCCGTCTGCTAATAATTTGTTGTGTAACCTCCTGATTGTGGTGGTGTCTGTTGGATTTTGGGTCTTTTTCGGTAACCTCTACTTCTTTCATTTCCTATAAGAGTTGCACAGATGTTGCTCAGCTGTATTAAACGCTTATCTTTACAGATTTATCTCACTGCTGCTTTTAATGGTGGGTTTATGTGACTGATGCACACCTAATGAAGGAATGAGAGCCCTCTTTTCTATCTCTTTAGTCCTGCTTCTTGAGATGTAGTGTTTTAGATTAGAGCCTGGATGTTTGTGCTCCACTCAGTGACTCAATTTCAATATTATTATATTGACTTTTTTCCTGTAACAGTGAGGACATTTACACACCTGTGATATTTTTATAAAATTTTACATGAAACCGGCGTCGGGGTCTTTGTTCAGACTTATTACTGATGTGAATCGTCATAAAGGGACGTCAAAAATGTGTGAACTGCCGTAAGAAATTGTTTATTTGGTGAGTATTTACAAGAAGAATCTGGACTGTTACACAGTCAATGAGACTCCATCAGGGAAGGTGACAAACGCCTCTTTTTCAGCTCGAAGCAATGGTCCGGCTTAACCTGGAGTGGTTTTGGGGTTGTTGTTTTTTCCCGAGCAGCTAATAAGCTGGAGTGGACCGTGTGGAGGGATGGAGACAGATGGGGATGGGGGGGGGGACAGGGGTTGAACAACAGATGGTGATGGATGGAGATCGGGTTTACAGTCTGCCTCTGTAAGAGGTGAGCAGACGCTGCGGTGGAAACCGGCCGTACGACAGTCCAGCGTGCAGGTCGAGGAGGGAAAAGCTGGGCCCTCTCAGCCCTGTCTGCCCCGGGGGCCCCCATGTTTGCGCCGGCATGAACCCAGCAGAGTCTCCAACGCCATCTTCACAAAAGCCTGGAAGTTATTGCTTCTCTCCCTTCGGCTGTCCTGCGAAGGGGACCAAACAGAGACAGATAGCTTCACTGGAGACACAGCGGATCACTTCACCTCCATAAATCACTGAAGCAGCGCGTCGCTCCAGCACAGACTGCGAGATTATTCCACATTTTTCTGGGCCAACAAAGCGGGTTCATGTAAATGTTTACCTCCTTGCTTCTTGTTGTCATCTCCTTTCTGATCACCTTTCTTCGGCTGCTCTTTAGGACTCTGAGGTTGCTGTGGGATTGAAGTAATCATTAGGAAAATGAAATAAATTCAGAAAAAGTGAGTCCAGTCACCATTTTCCTACCTTGGTAGCCGACTTCTTGTCCGACTTATTACCTGACAATGAAGAAAATACGTTCTGTTGCTTTATTTTGAAAACCAAACCCTCTAAATTTTATTCTGTATGTAATCAAGCTCCCATTTTTTTAAATTACTCACATAAAATAAATGACTTCTTGATTGTTGTGGGTTCACTCACCTTTCGTTCCTGGCATTCTGGCTGTGCTCCAGAGTCTGTGCAGATTTCTGAGAATGTGGTGCTTAATGTGCTGTTGAACTGGGTCATTTATGGCCCGTGGTTGTGAATGGCTCTGTCACTGGGGCCCCTTCGAGAAAGATCACCGTGGACAAGCAAAGAGCCCCGTCAGCTGAGCAGCATGGCCCGCAGCTCTGCAGGTCAGTGCTGAGCCAGGCGAAACCTCCAAGCTGACCTTGTAATACTGCCATTGTGAAGCCACTGGAACTGCCTGCTCACCTATTGTCCATGACAAGAAAGGTTTTTCCTTTTTTTTTTTTTTTAACCATGTTGCCAGTGTAATTATGAGATTTCCATCAAGTCAGGGATAACCGATATTTTCAGATGCATAAACATTCGAAAAAGGATAATGGTATTATTAAGAAAAAGACCTAAAATGTTCCAAAACAGTGGGATTGTGAATGCACGGGATTTTGTAATAACTGTTAGGTTATCTCGTATGCTCTCTACAAGAATTTAACAAAAATACCGTCATACATAAATTATATAAATGACAAAAGTCTAAATTCTTGCGGTTCTATGGGAGAAAGTGGGCGTGTCAATGTGTGTCATGTGACTTCAGAGGCAGCAGCAATGGAGAGAAGCTAAGGAAGGTGAGCCTGTTTCCTCATGTTTCGTTGTGAATATTATCTGCAGCTTAACTGTATGTAGTTGTTAATTTGGAAACTAGTTTTCTATGTTGAAAAATGCATTAAAAAATCGATATTTAAAAGGCAACGCCGTGTGATGTTCTGGCTAATAGCTAGCTATCGTTGGTTAGCTTAGCTGTCAAGAAGATTCGCCTGCTTTTGCTTCTTCGAAAATTGATCAAAATCTCTATTTGTATTGTGTCAGCATTTCGTTTAATTTTACCATTTTTGTCATGGTAAAATAAATACTGGCAGTCCAAACAACGCGTGTTTAATGCTGTAATGCTCTATGGAATGCTATTAAATTCCGCATCATCACTTCATGTGACGTAAGTTGGCAGCGTTTAAAAGTATTTTCATTCAGAGGAGACGTGTAAAGTTCACTGCTGGAAACATGTAGAGTGTGAGCCTTTTTGTTCTTGTTTTTTTTTGTTCAGGAATCTGCCCTGGAAGTGTTTGTGGAATGGCAGCAGTTTGGCAGCAGGTTTTGGCAGTCGACGCAAGGTGAGACTCCAGATAGAACCATAATGGCCTTTAATGGCCCAAAGTGATGCAGAAGCTGCTGGAATCAGCTTTGACAGCTGACGGGAGACAAAGACAATAAGCCCACAGTAACCTAAACTAAGCACCATCCAGCTGTATGACTACATTTACCATATAACAGACATCTAATGTTATACGTTTGTGTGTGTCACTGTGTGCAACGTATGATTTCTGTATCCTCCTCAGGTACAATGCTTACCGCACGCCTACGTTCCCACAGTTCCGAACTCAGTACATCCGCCGACGCAGCCAGCTGCTCAGAGAGAACGCCAAGTGTGGCTTTGAGCCGGGGCTGCGCAGGCAGTACCTGAGGCTGCGCAGCCAGCTGCTGGCCCTGCGCTACGGGCCCCTGTCTGAGCAGAGCAGCTTCAGGGCCAGCAGTGTGCGCAGCTCCCGCACCACACTGGACCGCATGGAGGTCAGACCCAAAGAAACAGAAAGGGCTGGAGTGGGTGTTAGCGATTTGGAAAAGAAAAGGAAGGGAAATATAGAATGCAAGATTAAGTTAAGACACTACATTATTATCCCATGCCTTTTAAGCTGAGCAGCTTGGTTGAAATGGCTGGCATTACCGCTATAAGACAACCACCAGTAACTCTATTTATTAGTAATTTTATCAGGTTTTTAAAGATAATTATGAGTAGTTGCTCATTCTTTTCTGATTATTTGTGTTCGCCTGTTTTTGCCAACTCGTATTTGTGTGGTTTTGTCTGTCTTTAGCACTCCGATCCGTGTCTTTTTGCTCAGGACTTTGAGGAGGACCCTCGTGCCCAGGGGGCTCGTGGTCACCGCCGATCTGTTAGCAGAGGCTCCTACCAGCTGCAGGCCCAGATGAACAGAGCTGTTTATGATGAGAGGTAGCCAGAAAAGCTCCTAGACTCACCTCCAGCCTCTGTCCAACTTGGATATATTTGGCTTTGCGTAGAACCACTGGGTGCAGTTCCTGTGTGGTTCGCTTCAGCTCTTTCACACTGACCTGTGTTTGAGCTGTGTGTGTGATCACATGGTCCTTTTACTTCTGCTCAAAGGCCTCCGGGCAGTTTGGTGCCCACGTCTGTGGCAGAGGCCAGTCGGGCCATGGCTGGAGACACCACTCTGAGTGAAAACTACGCTTTTGCGGGCATGCACCACATATTTGACCAACATGTCGACTCTGCTGGTAAATTAATGTTATTCTCACTCGATGATAATTAGTTTATTTGTGCTGAATGAACTAATTGGGCCGTCTTTCTTTACGTAGTTCCACGGCTACAGTTTGCCAATGATGACAAGCACCTCCTCGCCTGCTGCTCTCTGGATGGCTCCCTGTCCATCATGACACTGTCCTCATCTCCTCCCCGTGTAAAGGTGACCCTGAAAGGTCACGGGGGGCCCGTCACGGACTTCGCTTGGTCTCTGAGCAACGACATCATTGTGTCAACGTCGTTAGACGGGACTCTGCGTATCTGGAACACAGAGGATGGGCGCTGCATCCGAGAAGTCAGGGATCCAGAGTCCAGCGAGCTGCTCTGCTGCACCTTCCAGCCCATGAATAACAATCTGACAGTGGTGAGCTCCGCTTGAAACACGGCGTTGAAGACTTTCCTGTTTTCTCACCAAAACCCAGTGTGATTTATTTAATTTTATCCGCTCTGTCTCTGATGTGCATTCAATTCTTCGGTTGCTTTTAATTTTAATTAAAAGCAACGTGAGGGGAGATGGATGATTGTTTTTAATTAACAGCACCAACTGTGAGCAATAACAAGATGGGAAAAATACAGATGCCTGATAAGGATTCATTTTCAGCTCATACTGATAACTGATTGCTGCAATTCCTGTTTGTTTTCTCGGTATTTAACTGCTGCTCTGAAATCATGGAGGTGCTCACCGCCAGTTGTGGTTTGCAGGTAGGAAACGGCAAGCACCACCTGCAGGTGGTGAATATCTCCACTGGGAAGAAGGTTAAAGGGGGCTCCAGTAAGCTGACAGGCCGCGTGCTGTCTCTTTCCTTTGATGCTCCGGGGAGGATCCTGTGGGCTGGCGACGACAGAGGGAGCATCTTCTCCTTCCTCTTTGATATGGCGACAGGTGCGCGCACATTTCCATCCGACAGACTGCGGCGTGCACGGACTGACTCATCAGTGTTAATTATTTTTGTACGACACATGTGTCTCCGGTTGAGAGGGGAAACGTGTGTGTTGATCTCTGCTGTGCCTGCCTGCTGCTGCCCCTGCAGGGAAGCTGACCAAAGCCAAGCGCCTGGTGGTGAGCGAAGGCAGCTCCATCTGCAGCATTTCTGCTCGGTCCTGGATTAGCCGGGAGGCCAGGGACCCCTCCCTGCTGGTCAACGCCTGTGTCAATAAGCTGCTGCTTTATAGGTCTGTAAGGCCAAGCGGCAGCTTTGGCTCCTCCAGCTAAGACTCAATTTAAAGCTTTGTATGCACACGCAGGACGCGCGGAGGATTAACATTTGATCATTTGCAGGGTGGCTGATAATGACGGCACACTACAGCTGAAGAGAAGTTTCCCCATTCAGCACGGATCCCAGCTTGTTCATAGCATCTTCTGCCCCCTCATGTCTTTCAGACAGGGGGCCTGTGTGGGTAAGAAGCCTCTCCCTCGTTAGGAACGCGGAGCTCTCGGGGAACCGCAGAAATGGCCCTGCGTTCAGCTGGGCAGAGATAAAAATAACTTGCTCCAGCTCGTATTTTTGCTGCTTATTTGAGTGAATTTCCTTTGGGTTGTAATGTGTTCATCCGCCCCAGGAGCGCCACCGCACGTGCGCAACAATCTGTTATTATTACGTAAAAGTCGCTGCAGGTTTGTGTCTCAGAGCAGCAGAATTTCCTCCTTACCCCGTGCACTGCCAGCGCTCGTGCCAGTTGGGAAGGTGGCAGAAAATGCCAGTGCATATGCTGAAGCATACTGTCGCATGCGAGGGAATATGTGGGTGGACTTACCCAGCATGCTTTGAGACAATAAGCCAAGGCGAGCCGTTTTTGAAGCTGTGAGTGTTCTGTGCACGTTTGCGGTAGATTCTGAATGTGTTGTGATGGATGAGGGTGCTGCTGTGGGTGCTGCCGCCTCAGTTATAAAGGTTCAACCGTTGCTGATGTCGAGCAAGAAATTATCGATACCTGACACCGCGAGGTCGGCGTTGGTCGTTGATGCTGTGGTTTGTCCCCCGGGCGCAGTGACTGGCAGCGAGGACGGCTGCGTCTACTTCTTCGACGTGGAACGGAACACCAAGGCCATCGTCAACAAGCTGCAAGGTCACGGGGGGCCGGTGCTGGACGTCAGCTTCAACTGTGACGAGAGCTTATTGGCGTCCGCCGACTCCACGGGCATGGTCATCATCTGGAGGCGTGAGCAGAAGTGACGGCCCGCCGCGGCCCCGCCGGGCTGCCTCCGTAACCGTCCACGCTCCCTGGGACTTCAGCGGGAAGTAACAGGGCTGCATTCGTTGTTTCGTTTACGGCCGTCAGACGTAGCGGTGGGTTGTGTTGGCGATGGAGGTAACGGGGAGGCTCGGTGTGCACGTCTGTCTCTGCCCCCACCGCCGCCGTCAGCAAAGACAGAGCCCCCGTGCATGTGATCCCGGCTCATGTCAGACTTTGAATATGACTAAAACTTTCTGTCAATGTGATGTGAAGAGGATCGGTGTAAGCAGACCTGACAGCGTCGCGCTGACGCTGCCTCCGCCATAGATGTAGTTCACACTTGCGTAACTGTTGTTTTCCAGACAGTGCAGTGGAGTGTTGTACCATGGCCTTATTTCCGCCTGCTTATGAGAGCGTCTGCATGTCGGTAAGCTTATCAAACCGCTCAAAAAGTGTTGTCCTTGTGTTTGTGCTGTGAGTGTACTGAGTTTAGGCTGGTGGCTGATACCTGTAATTTATTTAACACGCATACGGAATAAACTAACTGTCAACACTGGTTTGGAATGTGTTTGAGCTGACGGACAGAAATAGGCGTAGTAGGGGGTCAACGCGCAGTGTGGGAGTGTGTTAGTCACCGTGTGGGTGCGTTTCACGCAGGAATCCCACTGCAAGCACAGTGGAACTGGACTGCAAGGCCTGGTTTCAGAGGCTAATGGAAAGGCCAAAGCTTGGCTACTGGTTATACTGGGGGGAGGAGGGGCTAGCTTAGGTCAGGATGGGTGAGAGCAGGTTTTCACCAGTATGAAGGACGTCCATGTGTCCTGGAAAACTAAAAATAAGCACTTTTCGATGGATTTGAAACATCCTTTCTGGTGAGCCAGAGAGGCTGATGGGTCGGAAACAAGCTGTTAAAACCCTGGAGTGTATGAAAGGACGTCTGCTCAAGAGTGTGGGAATAAAAACACTGCAAATGATTGTTCATTCACATTGAAGATGTGTGTTCTTTGTCAAGAGAATTCAACACTGATGGATAGGATGGAACCAGGCCTTAATGGAGATGGAGAGGTGCCTCCTCCGTATCCTTTGGAAACATCCATTTCCATCGCAAGCCCAATAATTTTTAGAACAGAAACGCATTTAAATACCTCTGCCTCCAGAAACACTGGCACCAAATAAAAACGGATGACACATTTCCTCCGAAGTGAAGCGAGGGCGTCGCGGCTGCCATCTTGTGCTGCTGATACCACTTAAATCTGCAGCCAGAGCTCATGAAGTGGCAAACGGCAACAGCATGAAGTCCAAATTCATGCAGCCGCCCATCAAATAAACAGAATTGAGGTGTCAATCATAAAATTTCACCGTATTTTACACTTTTAGATGAGGCTGCCTACAATAAAAGAGGCAAAGGAAATTATTTAGCACTAGAGTGGAATTTTATTTGTGTTAAAACTGTAAACGTGTGTGTATTTCTGGTGCTCGGGTGGCTGGGACAGGTCAGGACACAGAATGCATCAAAAGTAGAGTCTTTATTGATGAGTGGACAAAAGAACCACCTCAGCTGAACTGTACAGTTACAGAATATCATCTCGCAAAGGAACGCCAGGCGTAAAAATAATGGACCTCGGTTCAGGTTCGGCTTTGCCGCTCTGATCCAGCGTCTGTACAGGTCGGACCCTTCAGTCTGGTGTCCTCTGAATGCAGTGGGATGCATGCTAATACAGTATGCTGTTGGAGGGTTTAGAAAGTTGACTGCTAATATATCTATGCCAAACGTACCTCTGTGGTAGATGGATCTTAATTTGGTGAGACATCCTGACGTCGTCTAACCCAGTTTCTCCAGCGCCGCCGAACTCCTGTGGGCTGGACTCATGACTCAGGCCTTTTTAAATTTCGACACGCCCTGACGCTGAACTAATGCTGTTGGTGGTAAGAGGGGAAAAGATATCCTCGTAACATTCAAGTTTCCTTTACTTTAGGTGCAAATTCAGTTCATTTTCATCTATTCATGAGAGCATAACAATAGGTCAAAAACATTCAATAGCTCATGTTAAAATGACACAACATCATCATTCAAGTCATTAAATCCTGCACACAGTTCTTCCTTTTCTCGTTAACGGTAAAATCAGACGTTTCCAGTCACACCAGTCCATCTGAAGTGGAGATGATTGTTTAATTTTGCATGTACTTTGAGACACCGAGATGAGGCTGCTTTCATTTTCTCAATGTTATTGGAAACTACTCTATCACCGACACTTCCCCGCCCTTCGTCTTTCTCCTCCTCCTCTTTTTTAACCTCACACACGCACGCACGCACGGTTTCTATATAAAAACACACAAGCAGAAATACACATTCCTGTACAGTCTATACAATAGGAAATCCAGTCATATTTCAAAATAGTGTCATCTGCTTAACATGTATCGTTTACAAATAAAGGAAAACAGGCAATTTTTGTTTTTTTGTATGATACAAAGAATCCTGACACGCCTTAAAAGGAGTCCAAAAAAATCTGAGCATGTTTGGGGTTTCTGGGGTTCACAACAGCCGTTCGGATGTATCCAAGGTCACTGGGTCCATCTGATGTTCTGCAGTCTTTGTTGAGTTTAGATTAAAGGGGGAGGAGGGGGGGGTGGGGGGGTTGTCCGTCGGTCCATTCACACCTTTTCAGTTCCGTGATGTGTTTCAAGGTTAGCGTCGCTCTGATCAACACTTGGTATGCACAGTCTGCAGGGCGCCGGGGCCTCCTGGCAGCCTCCGGGCGCGGCCCCGCTGAAATAAGGCAACGTTATTTGGAAAAAATTGCATTCTTCGCACAGCCGGAGCAGTGATTGTTGTGACCTCTCGCTCCCTAACGATACGCAACCTCGTCATAAACGCACACTTTATACATTTCTCCAGAGCTTTTCCGCCGCCCTCTCGCGCTGTTCCATTCAAATATCAACATTCTCTGGTTAAATGGCACTATACGCCTGCATTTGTTGGCAAAGAACTTTTTTCGTTGTGCAAAACAACAAATCGGACGCGTCGCCAAGCTGCGTTGCATCTTTCCTCCGGATTCCCTTGAAAGAGCTGGAACGTTCTGTGATCACATGATGCAGTAGGCCTCATCCTGGGGCAGGTGTTGCTTAGTCCTCCAGTAGGTTGGCAGGTGAGCTCTCAGCACTTTCCTCAGGTCTTCATTGAGCAGGAGGCAGAAGATGGGGTTGACCGCGGCCTGGGCGAAGCTCATCCACACCGTGATGGACAGGTACTGGTGAGGGATGGTGCAGGATTTGACAAAGACCCTCCAGAAGCACGCGATGATGTAGGGAGCCCAGAGGACGAGGAAGAGCAAGGTGATGGTGTAGAACATCCTGCCCAGCCTCCTCTCTGACCTCACCTCCTCCATCCCCAGCAGCCGCCGGTGCTGGTTGTGTAAATTCTGCCTGATGCCCAACAGAGTGGGCGGCATGGGGCCGCGACCAAACCCTGCTATCCAGTTAGCCGCGGCTTGGCCTGTAGCTCCAGGGCCGTGGAAGGTCCAGTTCTGGCTGATCGCCGGCACCAGCTGGACGGGCTTCATCTTGCGGTGCCTGTACTCGAAGAGCAGGAGCTTGGCGTAGAAGCCGTGCGTGGCCAGGACCACCACCGCCAGCATGAGCATGAAGCCCAGCGTGTCATTGGTCTTCAGGTAGCGGTGTTCAAAAATGCACTGATCCTCGTCGCGGATGAATTTGTACGTTCCGACATCAAAGACGGGCGGGAATGCCATGGCGACGGCCAGAGTCCACACCATGCAAATGATGGCGGCGCACGTCCAGATGGTCATGCGCTTGGCGTAGAACCGGTGGTGGGCGATGGCAAGGTAGCGGGTGACCGCCACGCAAAACAGCATGAAGGCAGCGTGAAAGCAGAAGAGCACCGCCATGAACGCCACCACTTTGCAACTCAAGGCACTGTAAGTCCAGGCCGAACTGTTGCGGACGGAGACCAGCACGAAAGGGAAGCAGGCGGCCGATCGGACCGCGTCGGCCAGGCACAGGTCCAGGAGGAAAAAATAGGGGGCCTTGTGGAGCGTCCTGTCTCGCAGGACCAGCAGGGAGACCAGGAGGTTGCCCACCAGGCTGACACAGATGATCAGACCCAAGAAGACCAGCTTGAAGTAGGCGGACACATCTGTGGCAGAGATCCCCCCGCCGCCACTGCCGCCGGCGCCGTCGCTGCTGCTGCCGCCGCGCGCTAGCCCGCTCTGCGAGGCCAGCACGGCCAGCAGGCTGCCGGGGCCATCGATGGCGAAGCTCTGGTTCACCATTCTAGCAGCTTGTTCAGGGCCCCTAATACACACTACTGATGAGGAACTGTCTGCGGCCCCCTCGTCTTTACAAAGAGAGGCCGAAATGAGCTTTTCTACGTGGCAGATTCATCTTTCCTCTTTGTCCGCAACTGCACCACCTGTGGAGAAGAAAAAAAGCTGTGAAAAGAGGCTCAGATTTGATTGGAGGTGAAAGCCACAAACTGCATCACTGTTTTCTTTGGGAAGTAAAATTTTTTGGAAATAGAAAGTAAGAAATGGCCCATTTGGACATTTCCAAGCGATAAAAAGAGGTTGGGAAAAAAGAAGGTTTAAGGCAGAGTAACAGCACGCAATAAAACACTGGCATAAAATCAAGAATTTGATATCGGGAGAGGCGTAGTCGAGTGCAGATTCCACCTATCGCTGCAGCGTCGTCCTACAGCAGAAACACGCAAGTCCAGCCTGTCAAAAGTGCTCCAGGCTGCAGCACTTCAATAAAAACACTCAAAAAAAAAAATAAAAATCACATCGTCCAGCCTATTCATCAGAGCTAACGCAACCCACTCAGTGGACAGAGAGATGCACCAGCAGCCCGGGCAGAGCCAGGCCGGGCACCACCGTGCAAACGCTCCTGTCTTCTTTCTTTCTTTCTTTCTTTCTGGGATCAGATGAGCAGCTCTACAGCATGCCAGCTCCTTGGCTCTCTCAGTAATTACCTTGCCCGTTGCTAAGATACAACAGCTCGCATACTTTGTGCGAGTGTGGGTGTCTGAGTGAATGCATGCGGGTGTACGGGGGGGGGAGCAGACAGAGTACAAGCAACACTGGGCATGTCCAACAAACAGAGATGTTGTACATGAGCGCAGAACATTTCTTTCCTCTCTCTCTCTCTCCATCTCTCTCTCTCTCTCTCCTGGCTGCCTCCTGTTATGTGTCACAGTTAGAGAGACGAGGGCGTCAGCTGCACCATTCAGAGGAAAAAACACCAAAAATGAGCCGGAGCCGGCAGCCGTTGGGGTTTTATGGGGAGCCTGTGTGTGTGTG
>BJFM01004878.1:9664-54984 GCA_016586285.1 Arothron firmamentum | reverse complement strand
TATATATATAATACATACATATATACATATATATGAAGTAAGTACTGCTAAATAAAATTTCACAAATTATGACTGACCATAAGTGCACGTTTATTGAATGCAGCTCGCCTCCTTCATCAGCAAAAAACACTATCCCATTTATGACTGAGAGTTTAAAACGCTTGCATAAATCTATCCCGCATGTTATGAACTGTATGTTTTTGTGTTTTTTTAAGTAATTTAATACTCTGAGTACGTATCAAAATATATTTTTATGGTCGCTGCTGCCCTCTTGTGGTCATTTGGGGAGCTCAACGTCGATTTGAAACACAAAGTTCATTTTCTTTACATTTTTACTCTTGTATTTAGGTCTAATGTCTTTTAATCTGGATTTTTTTTTAAAAAAACAACAAAACAATTGCTTTAAAATTGTTGTAACTGAAACATAATGTATCCATTTTTCAGGCCTAGCTATGACATTCACGTCTACTTCAGAGTTTTACATTTTTGTGTTGTAAGTAATCTTCAAGGTTAATTGTTAAGTATATTAAAACTGACCAAAAAAAAAAAAACAATAAACAAACAAAATGAAATACAGAAAATTCACATTTAAATCATTTTTACAAGCAGAAATTGATAGAATATATACATTTGCAAAGGCAAACCTTATCTGAAAGTCACCACTGGAGTTCATAAATCACACCAGAGTTTCAGGCATTTTATCTGTGTTCTCCTCTGACATTATCTGCCATATGTGCCAGCGCTCTGTACGCCAGTCTGGGGCACCAGCACCATTAACCTGTCCAGACCCAGAGGCGGTTGCGGTGTCGGCCGTCCTCAGGGCTTGAAGGTCAGGCTGGTGTGTAAGAAGGGAGGGTGTGGAGTGAGTAATACGTGTCTCCTTCAGCACTCCATCGTTATGAGACAAAACATGTGTCCTGACCTCCAGTAATGGACGTGCCGGGTGTCTTGTCATTGCTGCCAAGTTGTCCAGGCTGATGGCTCCTGATTGGCCACTCAGCCTCTGAGGTAACGGCGACGGCGGCCGTGTCTGTCCTCTGTGGTCCTGTGGACCGCTGCTGCTGCGAGTCACTGGGAGGTGTGGCCTGATTTCCAACACACCCAATGAGGTTTGAAGAGTGACGGGCAGCTTGTTGTTACCTTGGTGACCGCTCCATAACGCCGATGATCTGCGCGCCCCTGATTCTGTCACGTCTCCAAGGGAGCCTGGAAGAAGATGTCATTAAAAACCCGGCATTCATCACATGAAGAAGCAATGAGAGCTGCAGCAGCGCAGATTCTCTTACCAGTCAGACGAGGGTGTGTAAAGTCCTCACTGAGAAAATCCTGCCAGGTGTCCCAGAAATGATCCGCTGAGGCCTCTATTAAGAACAAAAGTGTGATGTTTATCATAATCTTTATAGTTTTTATCTATCAATCTAACAAACTTTTGCACCTTTGTCTGTGGACAGTGCAGGGGAGTTCCTGGAGGAACCCTCTGTAGAATGAACCATGCAAGATGGCCTGGGGGAGAACACATCACTGTCCTCTGGGTATTTCCCCATCAGTCCATCCGACAGCACGGGAGAGTTGTTGTCATAAGGAGACACGTCTCCACTCGACACTTTGATGGAATCGCTGGATAAGCGTCGCTCTTTCAGAGGGACGTTCAGAGAGAAGGGCCTTCCTGCCTGGAGCCCAGCCGGCTCTCTAACAAGACAAAGGAAACACACGCTTCCAGAAGTGAAGAGGTGAAGGTGAGCTGCTCATTTTTAAAACTTCATACGGAAAATTCTGGAACCTCACAGGTTTTGCGAGGCCTTCCTTCGCAGTAAGTAATCCACCACGTCACAGTCGGTCTCTAATAAACTCATCAGCACTTCATTCTGCAGGTCAGCAGGAACCTGCCACAATCAAAGCAGAGAAAACAGCCGTGAGTCCACGTGCTCCAACACTTCATCACACCTCAGCACGTGAACGTTACACCTGCATTCAAACGTCTGCCATGCTCACTACAGGACTTTTCTGCAGAAGCTGCTCTTTAACACGCCGTCTCCATGATGCAATAAGTGCAGCAGACTGGGCTCACTGTTTATTTGCCGCGAGGTGAAAATAATTAACAGAAGAGCAGAACTAATGATGCTGAGCAAATGCCTAATGGGTTTCATTCTTGCCCTGTGGCTTTATTGTCAGATACTCCAATTAAATTCATCTGCACACGCATTGCTGGTGGAAAGCAGAAGGTATAATATGGAAGAGGGTCGTGACCTCACTGCTAATCAGTCTGTTTAAAAATGCAGGGTGGGGCGATGTATTAACCTTGATGAGGCCTATCATTTTTATATTTACTAGAATAAATCTTTAGTAAGACAGATGTCACGAGGCTCCGAGGAGAGAGACTGATTCCCAGGGTTTCTTTGTTTTACTGCACTACTTTTGTTGACGATTGGCTGTAAAAACCTCATTTCTGAACTTATAAAACTAATCTAAGCATTTTATTAGGTGAGAATGAAACCACTCTCTCAAGGGGGGGAGAGATTCACATAAACATGCTATTTTTATCTCTCTTCTTTTATTTCTTACATCCAGTTTTAAAAGCAATATTTCTTCACCTACCATAAACAGTGAGTGGTGGGAGCTGATCATCTTCTGGACCACGCTGATGATGGCAGTGCTCTCCTCTGCACGAGCAAAGCTCTGGACCGTGAATTCCTTCTCTGGGTTCTTCTTTTTGTGTAGCAGGTTGGGTCCAAAGATGGTGGCAAGATTGTACGTCGTCATTTTGTTTCCCAACACCTGAAAAAGAGAGACAGTCGTTATCAGCCAGTGTTAACCTCATTCGTGTTGTTTATGATGAGCCACACTTTTACAAGTCACACATTAATGAAGACTGCATGAATGAATAAGAACCCTTTTGTTGCTGACTGACCCCTCCTTGGAACCCAGAAAATGTTGGTAATGTGCACCTGCCACCACCAATAACAGCGAATCTGCCCACATCATTTATTCAAAGAAACCAATCAGACCTCTTGTGTCTATGTGACTGAAACCAGCAATAAACTGGCTGGGGACGACGACGACGACGACAATCCCTAATTTGGTAATTTGGCCTGGAAAATGGATTCGGCTAAAAGTTTATCATTTATTAAAAATGGAATTTGACCACACCTTTACACATATCTTAGATCTTAGAGCATTTCCAATGGCAAATGTCACCCATGATGCATAATTTACTGCAAAGCATCAACTTTAAATGCAGATATAACATCAGCAACACTGCCCTCTGGTGGTTACCTGGGTTCATCACATCACAAAAATTGGAAAGTCTTTTTTAAGAATATTTTTCCAGTTCTTCTTTCTTCCATTGGTCTTTTATACTCATAATATAATATCAGAATATCAGGGGATTGTACACTGTCATGTATGAAAATCAATAAATAGAACACAACAGAATGAGAAATGCATGTTTTGAAACTAATTGTGTCATGGAGCATTCTTGTGTTACCTTCTGTCCCTCACAATCGATGCTGTCATCAGCATGTTCAGCTACCGTGGACAACATGCAGAGGAGACGTTGCAGGGTGTCGCTGTTACAGGGAGGAAGCAGAAAAATCAGGAGCTGGAGGACATGCTCTTGGTCTGCACGTGCCAGTGCTGCTGGGAAAAAAGGCACCACATTGATGTCAATTACACATCTGAAACTACCACAGAGAACATGGCGATTGCTGTAAGTGTGTAGCTGATACACATGTGCTCCTCACACACGGTGTTGATGAAGGCTGTGTAGAGCTCTCTTGTTAGCAGCGGGTCAGGCATGTCTCTGAGGAACTCTTTCAGTAATGCAGCCACATCATGGACGCTGTGCTCTTCGTCCAAATGAACCTCCCATCCCCGGTCAAATTCCTTGCGAAGCTGGAAGAGATTTTTTTTATATCTCAAATCCTCATCAATGATGGACTTTATTATATGATATGAGGCTCCCCAGATGAACCCATACCTGCCGTACACGCTTTCTGGAACTCCCAACGCGGAAAATTCCAACTGTCTGTAGCCCTAAATCAAAATGTGGATTCAGTCTTATTGCCTCAACACTTGTGTGCTTCCAATATCTTTGGACTGGTGAAAGAGCCCAGGAGAGATATGTTCTTCTGTAGCACAAATGTGCACGGACTCTTTTCCAGCGATAACGTACCGTGTTGTTCGAGGTGCTGGCAGCAGAGCTCCACCACGCGTGGAACCTGCCTGTAAATAGGGTTGAGGCTGAGCTTTTTGTCAGGTCTCTTCTTCCTGCTGCAGGCCGTTTCTGCAGGCACCGACAGGTGGAGCGCCTCTAAGAGCCGCGACTGGTTATCGTCAAGGTCGGTGATGCAATCCACCGATACTCCGCCCTGCCGGGGAACAGAGAGACTGTGATAAACAGGCACGGTTCGCTCACTGGGGGAACAACCCCCCCCCCACTACAAATGAGCAGGAAATCGAATGAGAGTGTGTTATCAGACTAATTTCTCATTTCTGTAGAAGGCCGTGTCAGAGCACCTACCCTCCTGCGCGGTCGGGGGGCTGCGTCTGCGGTGCTGATCAGAGGTGATTCATTAGGAGCTTCACTGGAGCTCAGAGAGGAGTTACTGCTGGAGAACTCCCTGTTGGCCCTCTTGAAGCTGGAGGTGAGGTGAAGGAAGGACAGCATCAGTTCGGTGGGGTCGCTGTGCCCCTCCCATTGGGGATCATGGCGTTGCTTGAGCGCCCGGTCGTTGGATATGACCTGTGACAGCGGCACTCCAAACACCAGGGACGTGATCTCTGCGTGTGAGAGGGGAGGATGCAACGTTCACAAAAGTGTGGAATTGCACTGGAAATGTGTCAATTTGTCATTGAAGCTGTCTTTATCTTTTGTTCTTTGATAAAAGCTTCATTAAAACAAAAACAAATAAGCTGCTTTCGCTGAAACTGTAAAGAGAATATTCAGTCAGGAGCACAAACTTTCTGAGGAGCCCTTGTAAACAACTGGGGGGGTGCAGGAAGGAGGGGGCTGTTTTTATTTTTTCCCCTCCACTGCTTTTCTGACAAGAAACATTACTTTCCTGTCCGTGTCAGTGGGCGTGGCCGTCAGAGCTCCCTCTGGCATCTTTAAAGCTCTCCAGATTCTGATCGCTCAGTTTTCCACAAACACAAACAGCTCAGGCCTTCAGCTCCAGCGAGTCTGCTCGGTGTCAGGCTCGGAGAGAAGACGGTTTGTCAGGAGATGACAAGAGCAACAACAGAAGCTGCCTCTACCTTTGTCTTTACTCTTCTCCTTCGACAAGGAATCCAGCTTCTGCCTGAGTGACTTCTTGTGCTTGCGACCATCTATAGAAGACAAAGTTCACTTTCACTCAACGTTCACTCAACAAAAACAGTTTATTGTCTCATACGCCGCAGGTCCTCCTCGCCACATGAGCTCCAGGCGTCCTTTTACGATGAGGCCGGTAAATGGGATCAATTTTCATCATAATAAACAGCTTAATTTCTCTGACTTGTGTATTTTACGTTTGGGGATGGCGATGTGGCAGCCCACGTCTCGGTCCCGCAGCATTCTCCTGAAGGCCACATCCTGCAGACGACATCGCTCCAGCTCCGAGAGGCTCTGCAGGGGGACGGGCTTGAGTCCAATGTTGCGCCCGGACACGCTCTTCCAGGTGAAGTCACCCTGAGGACACGCAGAGGCAGACACACAGCATTCATCACTGTCTCCGCGCTGCAGGTTCACGGCTAATCACACCCTCCCTCCTGTCGGCTGAAATATCAACATGAATCATCTGATGTTCCACGTGACGAGAGCTGTCAGCTAACACTCGGAAACATCAGAAGAATGCGGTGTTTACATAATCTGAGGTCGCTGGGACTGAATTATTGTGTATGTGGCAATTGTGTGTTGAAAGAGCAGAAAAATGCCATTCAGAAAACCAAAGGGGACAAAATATGCTCATGTTGGCCTTTTTGAACTGGGTCTAATGATAAAATCAATGTTTTGATGTAAATGGAGTTTATAAATCACAGATCCTTGAGCAAACTCCCTCAGTTATAAATCCAGAGTATTTACATGACTCCAACACAAACAGAGATGGAATTTAACAGTTTAGAAGATTTGTGCTGCACTAATGACGGGATGGTTAGTCTGATCTGAAATCCTCAACCTATGAGCATCTCCGCGTAGCAGATTACAGCGCTCTGATCCAGCACAGCCATGTTCTAAAGAGGCTTAGGAGCTCATTATCAGGATAAGGCTTATGCTAAAGTGGCTCAGTCTTACTGAACCAGAATTAGGGCAACTAAACAGTAGCGCAGCCTTCTGTAGGACGCAGCTCAGCCACGTCAACGACAGCGCTAACTTGAGGGAGGGAGTTTTTCCTGACTGTGAAAAGAGTCTGTGATTACCAGTGAGCACCAGTCAGCTTTGGACAGTGGGAGGAAATCAGCGCACCTGGGAGAAACCCCACACTGGCACTGGGAAAAGGCACACACTTTAAAGTCTGAAGGGCCTGGAACCTTCTGGCAACCAGGCGATTAATCATTCAGTATATTTACCTGAAAACAATCGTTGCTAATAGCACCCCAGCGCAGCATCAATCTCCTGCACCACAAAGTGAGATAAGGATTTATCCTGGATTCCCTGTATTCTAAAGTTAACAGCAACCACGAGTATGCTAAATTACTGACAAATAACACCAGTACTCAGGAAAGACAGCCAGATTGGTGAAAATATTGATTGAAATTGCCCTAAGAGACAGTGAACCATGACTGTACGGTAGCACAGAAATAAGTATTTCTATGGACTTCTCTGTGATCACAGGGTTTCTATTTGGCCTTTTTTTCTAAAGAAAAATTACTTTTAATTACTATAACTACTTGCTTTAATTTGCTTTAATAAACCACGGTTTCACTGAATTTTACAGTAATTTCTATTTTTAACCTGTTTTCTTCACATGATGATGGAGAAAATGCAACTGTTAAGAATACCATCAGTGATCTGTTAAAACCGTTACTTTTCCTTCTCTGCGCTTTATTTTCTGCTCTCCTATAACGGAATTTTCCCTTTGGGTGTTCCCCTCATCTCATTTTCTGGTATAAGTGTTTCATTCATGGCAGTGATATGCTGCTTGGAAGTAAACAACTCCACCTTCACATGAACGCGCTCATATCTGGATGGGCAAACTGGAATAAATCACTGTCCTCATGTGGAATAACAGCCAGGCGTGTTGCTCATCTAACACTTTTAGCGTAATAATTCTTTGTAATTGCTGTGTTTTCCACGCAGTTTATTTTAGCTGTGCTAATGAAGTGAATTATCACCTCCCATCGTGCAGTCGTGCAAGTCGGTACCGGCTGATCATTCGTCCACCAGTTCTTGTTTAAACAACCCCTTTCTGCAGATCCCATGGATGACCTCCCCTCCCACAGATGTTTGTCATTTTTATGGTTTTGGATAAGGTCAGACCATAGCTGATGCTTCTATTGTAACCTACTGCATTACTTCAGTTGTATGACATGAGCTTCCTACTATTTTAACCTCATGACCACTGTGGACACACAAGACCGCCACTTGTTTTCTGAAGCACCCTGAACCACATCACTTGACACAAGGGACCTTTTGTTGGGACCTTTCAGCTGTTTTCTTTGCATGTTTAAGAAGCTGATTAGTCACAGTGCTCAGAGAGATCCTGTTAAAAACAACTCCGACTGAGTGAACTCAGCCCTCTCCTGTGTCCGTGAAGGTGCCCCTGACTGTGCAGCACCAAACTTGAATTGAAAGCCTGGAGGAAACCCTGAGCTTTTGTTAGCGCTCCCTGGAATACAATGAGAGGAAGTGTGCAAGGTAGTTCATACAAAATAGGGAGATTGGAGCTGCAGATAACAGTAATCGAACATAGGAACAGATGCAGGGAGGTGATGCATTTGTTTTAGGGCTCAGGGACACACTGATGTATTTAAAGACCTCTGTATTTTGGGAGAAAATACAGACCAAAAGAAAATATGTAAATGCACTTCAAATAGTATGCAGATGGAAGCAAGAAAAAAAAAAATCAAGTATCCAAGTATGAAGTAGCAAAAAAGTAATGTATTCCTGAAGAAAGGACTATGAATAACCTATCGCTGTTGGAAAACGCAATAGTTTTCACCCACTTTTCAAAGTATTTGTGACACTCATTGCAGGATAAATATATAGATATAGCCAGTACACACTTTTAATGTGTTCAATGGCTACTCACGATATGCGTAATTCGCACCACACGCGGATCTTCCATCACGGAGCTCCGATTTCCACGCATAAAAAGTTATTCTTCAGAGGTCCAGACGACCAGGTAATGTCAAAGCCCCACACATGCTGGATGTGCGCAGCCAGATCTGAGTGCAAGTCCGACACAAGTTCATCCGGCGGCGCGTTTAAATGACGGCGGAAACGCCATCAGCGTAACTTTGGATGGATCTGGGAGGGGTCAGTGCTGCTGTCAGTTCCAATTCCGGACACAGCGATTACGCATAAAAACATCTGCAGAGGGGAAATTTTAAAGCAGCCAAACTAAGCATGTTTCTATTTAGACGTTGAATAAATGAACTCCCGTTCAAAAACAAAACAAAAACAAAAACAAAAACAAAAAAAACGTTGTTGGCTCCTCTCTCTGGTCGTAAAGTAAGATCTTTATCCCCCCCCCCACCCACCCAGCTGTGTAATCAGCATTTGCTGGCCAGATTCTCTCAGTATTCACTAACACAGATTCAGACAGATTTGGGAATAGTTGAGTGTAGGCCTTTGAGTTCAGGCTCGTGACAACTGAGAGCAAAAACAAGAGTTGTGTTTATATTTTGGTTGAGTGTATAACTTTAAAGCGTGTGAGGGGAAATTGGTGGCAGATTTGCAGCGCTGCCAGGTGTTTCTCTGCTCCTATGAAATGACTGGCTGGACAGATCCAGATTGAAGCTGTTAATGCTGTGCAGGATAATTAAAAGCAAAATGATGCCTGCACACAGCATTTTTTTTTCTTTCCCAAGTAAGTTAAAAACTATGTGGATGGAGATAAGACAAATCGAAATAAAAATTGGTATTCAATTACAGTTACAACTACGATTATTAGTTTGAATTTACATCTTCCATTAAATGTTGCACAAATGGTTTCTTGTTTACTTTCTAGCAGGCTTAATTAACAAGTTTAAGGATTTGAAGACAGTTAATGATACAGACGGGAGCAGAGCAATAACCTACAGGTTAGACGAATGGCAATATTCAGCTTTTCACAGAGGCAATATTGAGCATGCAGAGCCTGTCATGCACAGACCAGTGACTGCGGTAGCACCTCCTCAGCCCCATAATGTGCCGCATAGACGACAGATGCTCTTCAGGACAGAGTCAAGCAGCATGAGAACCAGTCGCAGTTTGGACTTGGGCTCCAGAGATCCATATCTAATTCAGAATTTATGGCATGTGACATAAACGAATAGAGGAGAGGCTTCACCTCTGGTCCCCTGTCCCCGTTCTGACCCGTCTGAGCTGGGTTGCTACGATTGGTGTTACTGGTTTGGTTGAGGCTGCACAATATCAGTCAAACATGAGAGGTGTTGTTGAATACTGAGACAGTAATTCTGCAGTATAAATTTAAATGTCTTTGCGTGTTTTTTTCCCCCTCCATCATGTCAAGGAAAACTGGACTGAGCTGCTCTGCGGCTACTGAAGAGGATATTATCGCGGTTGCTTTCCATGTTACCTTTTGACCAAATATTTCACGTTGTCCTTTGTTGTTGTGTTGCATGTTGCTATGGAGACATGTCGCGGTCCCTCTAAGTGCTAGAACATGAACTCCATAAAACCGTGTTTGCACACCATCTCTTTTATCTCAGGCATGTCCAGCACATTGTTTTTAGCCACAACTGCTACAGCAGCGTCACCATGACATCAAATCTATTGTTTCACCTCCAAAATATATTAAAGATGTGATTTGGATGGGTCAAACGAACCACCTTTAACCAGTGTTTTAGCCCGTTCCAGACTATAAAGGCTGCGTAATGCAGAGATTTGGGATTTTAATGCTCAAGGAGGCATTAAAGTTATCACCTGGCCCTTTACACTGTGACATCTAAGCATGTCATATTGATAGTGACAAATCTGTACAACTCCTTATCAGCTGAAACTCGGATGGTTTGGCGTTGAAGTTTGAAGCCAGCTGCCTTTAGTTCCATGCCATGCAAACTGTCTCCCATGGGAAGAAAAATGTGCCTGCAGGGCTGCAGCCAAGGATCAGGCCATGCTGCTGCGCTGGGAGAAATAAAAGTAGAGGCTTTCTTCATGTAAACCAGATGTCTCTGCTTTCCATCTGAGCCCAGCCTACTGACAACGTGAGTGAGCACATCTCTAATCGAGCGCAGCAATGTTAAACCTATGGAAAATACAAGGTCACTCATAGCATACATCACAAATACCAGAGTGACACATTGTTTTAAACAAAGGGGAAGCCGTGCTTCTGTGCCAGGGCCGGACCATCACTTAGCATTGGGCGAGGATTAAAATCACGTGAATAGCAAAACATTGAGAATATCCACCTCAAAACACTATTTAGGAACGCATCAAATGGCTTTTACTAGCATATAAAATAAAACATTTTCAAAAAGGAGTATAAAATATATTTATACTGTGCTCAGTGCTGGTGTATAGTTAATCTTCAAACAAAGATAAGTATTGGAGAACTAGGAGATCATGTCAGATGACTTTATTAGTATTTTATACTGTCTTGCTTGCATCTAGTCAGGTTTATGATTGTAACTATGAGTCTCCATTAAGGGACCTCACACCTGGTCTGAAATTATAATAACTGGACCAACAACAGATACATGGCAAGAGCACCGATTCATGAGGATTTCAATCATTGTCACAACGTGTCACACATCTCAATCCAAACTCATGGTGCTGTGTAGCTCTGTTGGTGGCAATGTTGGAAATGGTGTTTGATATTAAAGGGACGCACACTTATCTCCAGGATGGTCAGTTCCACTTAGATTTACGGTGATTACATTTCTAAGAGCTCTGGCTGGATGTGGGTTATTGTTGAGGAAACAGACACCTGCGGTGCGTAACAAGATGATTGTAATGTCATGCATGCAACACTTTTCCATTGTACCAAACAAACAGTGTTGCCATGCAGAGTCCCTAAGGTGACGGGGCGGAATACAGAACCAAATCTGCTTCATCTCTGACAAAAGATGAGAAAACGATTTGAAATGATTCTGGGCACAAACTACAGCAGCTTGGATCCCTTCAGCACCTTTGTTATTCTGTATCCCTGACCGGTGTGATGCTCTTCCATCCATCCATCATCCTCAAGGTGCCACACTCTTCCTCCTCCTTAACAATGTGGCGGTTTTAGCTGACTCACACGTGTGGAACTTCAAACTTCATGGTAACATAAACCTCAGCAGGTTAGAACAAGTCCACGCCTACACCGACATTATTTCACAAAAAGAGAATCATTATGGAGTCATTTTTTAGCGGCGCACCGGCGGTTGGCAATTCGGACATGTTGCAATCATGGGAAAAAAAACCCAAACCCTGTATCATTTCATATCTCAAGGTTTAAACAGGTTTACGCAGTTTATGTTAAATCAGGGGCAAATTTACACATCATTCAGGGAATTCCGGCTACTTCCAGACCTGGTTACACGTCAACTGCGTGCAAGTGAACTTCATGAGAACAGCATTGAAGTGTATACATAAAATAAATTTGCTGGAATAACATCTACTCAATTTTTCTTTAAAAGTCACTCCTCCATTCACAAACTGTGATTCTTGTACATTTTTCATTGGAGGCATGTAGACAAACACAATAGTCACACAATAGTCACTCCACATGCCAATCAAGTAATACTGTTACGTAATCAACACTATCAGGTCACTGACCTCGGACAATGCCTTCCCTGCTCCGGTACCATAATGTCGCATCAGCGCCGGGTCCAAGCTCCGGGTCTGCCTCAATTTCCGCTTGGTGATGATTTTTGGGCTCAGAGAACACGAAAAAACACTGCTCAGCAGTCCTTGAGCGGACATAACTCTGGTCGGCTGGTCAGGTTGTGATTAAATGCGTGTTAAATGTATTCATGTCTCGGTTTCGGGTCCGACGAAGGAGCAGCACCGATTGGCGACAGGAGCAGCAGCAGGAGCGCGTCAGCGCCGAGCGCGTCACCATGCTGGTCACCCCCTCAGTCCACCTCCCACATTCTCTGAGTCACTGCTCACTCTTTTCACTTTTTTAATAAGCCACCTCTTCAGTAAATACACAGGGATTTGCATTTCTGTCTGCCTCTCACATGTGAAACACATCAGATTTAAAACAAACGTCTACGAGGTGTTTTAGGATGTTATCATGCTGTGCATATCACATCAGTTCTTACATATTTCTTACCAAAAAAAATGTTTAAATAGAGCTCTTCAAGAATTGAGAGAGATATTTTTTTTTCTTTATTTAATTTCAACGATAACGACAACAACAAGGACAAAGTTTCAAATTTGTGATACAGTACATATCTTGAGTTCCAACATTACACTAGATCTCCTCTTCATTAAAACCATCTTGTGTCCACAGTTCTTTTCCTTACTGAAAGGCAGTGGAGTTCCTTTCTCCGCGGTGCCCTGGGAGCCGACTCTTCCTGTGGGAGCCCCGGGGAAGGGGCCTGTGTGATAACATGGCTCATGAACCAGCGCTGTATGGCCACGATAAGGACCCATCAGATACCGGGGTCCACCAAACAGACAGCGGAAGTGGCGATAAGGGGGGCAGGTTTGCGTTTGATCCACTTATTTGGTGATGGCTTTTTGGAGACTCCCAGCTGATTCTCATCGCAATTCCCGCGTGTGTCACGTGTTGTTGGGATAAGGGCGGCTGAGGAAGACGTCATAATCATCCTTTGGCCCCTCACAAGGGCATGGATGTGGAATGCATTAATTTCTTGTTGGAGCCAGTGATTGCTGGGTCGGTCTGGGATGCTCTGATTTCAGATGCTGTGTAAAGAGACGTGTAGTGCGCCCTCTGCCGGTGAGGATCATGGGCAGGAGCCGCGCAGGTTCGTGGGGACAGATGTGGAACATCATCTTCATCAGTGATTTACTAGCTCACCTCTCTGGTGAATAAGACTGAAGCTGTCAGCCTTCGTTGTAGCATTTAGATGTGAAACTTTAATCTGTATTACAGTAGTCCTCAGTGACACAGTGTTCATATTTTAAAAATAAGTAACATCAATTTAAAATGTTATACATTCATGTTAACACCCACTACAAGGGAACAGATATAGGTAGCATGGATGAAAAAAGGATACCCATGTGGCACCTCAAGTCAACATGGGATTGTTTTAATGATGACAATTTGGAGATATTGGGGACAAACAGGAGTTTTTGCTGACTTTGTGGAATGGTGTGAAAACCACCTTCTCCTTAACACCAGTAAAACAAAAGAGGTGGTGATAGACTTCCACAGGACATCCACACCCCACACACAAGAACATCCGGGGTTCGGACATTGAGATGGTAGACTCTTTCAAATACCTGGGTGTTCACCTCAACAAGGAGCTGGACTGGTCTCAAAACACCGAAGCAGAAGGGCCAGAGTCGCCTGCACCTGCTGAGGAGACTGAGGTCCTTCGGTGTGAGCAGGGCTCTTCTCAGGACATTCTACGCCACTGTGGTGGCCTCAGCAGTGTTTTATGCCATCGTGTGTGGTGGGGGAGGAGGGGGCAGCACAGACAGAGACAGGAAGAGACTTAATAAGCTGGTTCAGAGAGCTGGCTCTGTCCTGGGCTGCAGCCTGGGCTCCATTGAGAAGGTGGCAGATAGAAGGATGCTGGCCAGGCTGACATCCATCAGGAGGAACCTCTCCCACCCTCTGCACCACTGGAGACCCTAGGCATGTTGGTAACCTATTTCAAACCCCCGTGCAAATTTTAGGGATGTAGTATTTATAGATACTATAAAACCCGACTTTCTGCGCCCTGATTTGATTAGAATAAGTAAATTAATTTGCGGCATGCATCATTATAAGATGTGTATTTTGAGAGGCGGTTGTTATTGAAATGGATTCAGTGTCATTATCAGGTTACAGCAGATTCCACCTGAAGGGATTGTAATGTGAATAATAGCAATACTTTTGATCTTTAATCACACCAAATATCCAAACACTTATCATTCGAATTGGTCACAGCCCGTGCTTACACGAAGAGCTGAGCAAAATTAAAAATATAAAAGAAGGTATATTAACGCTGCCGTCTGCAGAAGTAGTTTATATTTATGTCACACGTGGGCGCTCTTGCACTGTTGTGTGAACAATCCGTGCATTTACATATAAAGAGAGAAGTATGCTTGGACAGTCATTTTACTTGGAAATGCTGTATGTGTCATTCAATTTAAAACAGCTTTCAAGTCCATTAATGGGCATATTTTAAAACTAAACTTCGATAGTCTAAAAATAACCAGCTTGGTCATTTCTCAATGCTGATGTGAGATTTTACATAGGACCATATGAGGTGCATCATTTTTATTCAGTGCTTCCTTGTCTTTACTCAGGGACCCAACAACATGGTAAGGTGCTCCTTAACACAGCAGACAGGCAGCATTTGGCATCAGTGAGTCACCAGAGACATCACTTCCAGAGGATTGGATAGACTGAAGATCGGCTGGTTCTATTTTTCCACCTTGGTGTAGAAGCAGCATTGCAGAGAAGTAAAAAAATGCTTTGAAAACTGAGATGGTGAGGGGCAAAGAATTCCTAGCAGAGTGTAGCTTCCTCAAAACAGCGATTGTTATTAATGTGATTACTAACTCTTACATTTGATAGCACTTTCTTTTCTAAAGTGAAGGGGAGTGGGAGTAATGCTGAGGTGAAAATGCAATCAAGGTGTCAGGCAAGAGCTTCATTTAACCACTTACAGAAGCAGCCCCCTGGATGAGAGTGAGGGCACGCCGTCTTAAATTTCCACTCGGCCTGAACATTCAGACATCACTGGCCACAAGCTATTGATTTTTCATTCCTTTGAATATCGCCTTGCCGTTAATAGAATTTACACCCTGCTATCAATGTCTCAAGGAGTCCTGCCCTCCCCATCCAGCACCGCCAAGATGGTCTCTCTTTTCATGAAGGCGCACTTCAAATTTGCCCTGCTGGAGCTCCACTCGTGCCTCTTTACTTGGGAGAGACGACATGGAGACTGACCACAGAGGAAAAAACGAAATTTGTGTTAGCAGCACTTTGGACAAAAACCAAGAGCAGCAGAGGTGAGTCACAAGCTGTTTCACTTTGCTCCCCTGAGCTTTTAAACCCACTGACAACAGTGGAATTATTTATGATTATGTCTGTGGAGGTTCTCACTGATTATGATTATGCCCCCCACCTGTCTGTTAGGCACTATATTGCTGTGCTGGTCTGTAAGTGCAGGTGAAGGAGTGTCATTTCAACCATAAATGTAACTGGTGAGACAGGCATACAGGACAGAGACATGGGCTATGGAACATAACTCAAGAGCAGTAAAAGTGGGAATACATACCATGCTTCTGAGGACATAAAATAGAATAAAGAAAACCTCTAGTAATAAATTATGTCAATCGGTGATTTTTAATTTTACCATTATTATAATCACAGGTCTTTAACCATTGCGTTAGGCTAATGACCATACCCACATCATGACAGAATGATGTGAGTTGTCCTGCTTGCAGACCTGAAGGCAGGCCTGCAGCAGCACAGTGCTCCTGAATCAAGCGACAGTTTTGGCTCGGTGACCTTAGCAGCTTTCCATGGGCACATTGATTTTTCTCCCACATTACAGATAATTGCTGGATGCTGTGAATCCTATCCTCCCCCGGCTGGCAGGGAGGAGCCTCTGCAACGTGTCAACATGAGAGTGGCTATCTGATTTGAGGAAAGTGATATTCTGGCATCTCTGACTGCCATTGACGTCTCTGTACTTCCTGTCCATGCGATGAGTGCATATTTAATAGATTGTTAGGGGAGTTGTCCTCCTGCCTGGTGGGGTTCTATTTTACTGACTGTAAACTGGCCTCATTAAAATATAATTACAAACTTTGGCCTGAACCTGTATTGTTACTCAATAATGCACTTAATGTTTAACTCAAAGAGCAGTTTTGCATGCTAATGGGTTTTCAACTTGTTTAATTAATCAGGATTAAAGAACAGTATTCTGCCATTACCGTGTTATAACAAGAAAAGTCATAATTTAGATTTTAATAAAATAGGATAATCCTATATTGGAATAACTGTAGTCTATGTCTCTACAAATATCCACATAACCTTGAGTGTTGGACCAGCCAAGGCTCTTGAGTTTTTGTTTTTTGTTTTTTGTTTTCAATCTGTGTTGTGCAGTTCTCATCATTTTATGCAAATGGATGTATTTTCTGTTTGTTCTGCTCCATGAAATAATGTGAAAGCCACTTCCGCGCTATTATTTAGCAAAGGAAAGAGCCTTGATAGACTAGAATTGAACTTGCATTTACTGCAGGTTGAAGTAACTCTTTAAGCCATAATTTATCAGTTGTTTTTAGCACACTGGGATGTCTGTGTCTCATATGCCCTGAGTGTGTTTTACTAATTAATCAGAAATTCAGAGCTGGGTGTCTTCATTTTAGCTTGCCAGAGCAATTTGCAAAGAAACATTCAGCTTTATTTTGTCGACAGGCAACAACTGAGTCATCTGTCTGTGCAGGGATCCACACTGTGTTCACATCTCCACAATGTTGCATCATTATAGCTGCCTCAAGACGACATGCTAACTGTGCCTCTCAGATGTGTACACTGTGCATCATTATTGCATTTTCAACAGCCCCCGTCCCCACTCTCTAAATGGTGTGGCCTGTGTGTCACAGAAAGAAAAAAAAGAAAAGAAACAGGCCACTGATGCTGCACACTCTGGCCCAGGGGCAGGTGTCAGACCACATGAGTGGATGGATTCATGCGCAGGACGTACTCTACAGAAAAATCTGCGTTTGTCTGCAGCATGCTACATTGTGGCCATATGCTCATGATTATGTATGGAATTGCGGGCACAGAAACTGGGCGCTTTACCTTATAAATGACTTCATCATTACTGAGCTAAATGTTTCATGAAAGCAGAATTCTGCTGTTATATTCTCTTAGTGCGGATGGTGCACTTTTATTTAACAGACCACTGTTTGGGCAAGCAGGGGATGTCTTATGCAAGCACTTCCATTTGCTAGCAGAGGCAAAGACACGTGCTCAGCTCATAACTAATAGAAGCCTGTGTATGCCATTCATGCATGAGGGAGTCTGCGTGCTGTAATCCGGTGTGAATTTTCATTATATTAATGTTTTATAGGAGAATGCCCTTAAATTTACCAAATGGTATAATTACATGTATGTATACTTTGAAAAATGCATTTAAAAAAAATGCATAATATGATTGGTGAAACACATTATGAAAGATAAACACGTGGGTTGAAGTCCAGTTCTCTGGTTTATATAGGGTTTACGTAGGTCTGGCTCTGTTAGGAGTGACAGGTGGCTGGCATAGTAGTGCATAGTAATAGAGTTTGGATTATGGTCGAAGCTTAATTTTTAAGCTCTAATGGATGATAAAACACATGCCTTTTCCAAATGCTTTATATAGGGATTGGATTAGTATTTCAGATCTTGCAATTTAGATGTGTGTTTGAATATTGTAAATAATATGTTGGCGATAAAACAATTTGCTTCAGTTAGCGGAATAAAATAAAAATAAAAAATACAAAAACCCCACAAACACTGCTGGTGAATTTCTCCAAAGAAAAACACATTTTCCATGACAGCCCTGCTCACAGAGGCCGCCTCAACCCGTGCAGCAACTCATTGGAGTCCAGCTGTTCTGCATTGATCCCTCTGTGTTTTCTGATGCACTGGCCCGGAATGTGATGGTATTTCATTACTGAGGCAGAAGCGACAAGCTCGGTCTCCTCCCTCGGGGCATTGGCCGCTCACTTGGACGAGGGGAACTGTATGTACAATCATAACGGAATGCTGTTAGGCGTACAAGCTCAGTTGTGTATCGAATGTCCAAATCAAGCCAGGAGAAACTTTAAAGTGAGGAGCTGGGACCGGAGCGCACGTAAATGGGAGAAGCTTCGAGGGCCAGGAGCAAGTGCTACATTAAAGACTCGTCAGCCACAATGGACCAGGACGACAATGAAGTCGGCATCTTCACGGTCATCCAGTGAGTGGTAGTTGCTGGACTTTAGCTTGCTTTTACGCTGTCAGTCAGATCTAATTATCTCCAACACTCATGGTCCCCTAAGGGCTTTCGTGCTGATGGAGGTAATAATGTGAGAAGTCATTTTTAACTAGAAGCATATATGCAGAAGAGATAGTTTAAAGTTTCACTCGTTGTGATGTGGATTGGCACCTGAATGTTGCGTGTTACACAATCGGCTCTACTGCTGCAGTGCAGTAATGGTGCTCCTGCGGGGTTGCTTCCCTGCAGCTGATATGTAATGTCTCGATGCTGGATCTGTGTGAGAACGTTGAAGTTTGGGATAAAATCTAGCAGCGATTCCCATCAAGCCTTTATTTCCACAGTAGGAAAAGCATCGCTGTAATTAATAAATACACTCCTTTGATGGCTGCATCTCATTTAGATCTATCAGTTCAAAGGTCATGCTACTGTGCGTCCTAATGAACGCTGGCTTTTGCTTACGGGGTTTTCTATTTTTAGCCTGAGATGATGGTAGTTTGTGATACAAACAGTGTTTACATTAGAATGCTTGTTATAATTTTCATTAAAAGAGGATCATTTATCTGGGACAGACTTGTCCATAGTGTCCATTTCATATCCTGCCAGCTGGCCAGCGCCTGCTCGAGAGAGGTTTTAAGCTCACAGCAACCCTGAGGATTAGCATAGAACGAATGCACAGGTGGATATATGAAATGTGACCTTTTCACCTTAGTGTTGCAAAAGCCGCAAGATAGATTTAACTTGGCAGTGCTGCCACTATGTTACATGAAAAAAAGTTGACATAGAACACACAGTCTCAGTCTGCAGCCTCCTCTATTACTTTTAACATTTTTTTTTTTTTTTTTTTTTTAGTGTTCGTCACTTAAGTGGCAAAGCAAATCCCTAATCCTTTTTTGCGGCACAGCGTAACTCAGCCAGGTACCACGTACTCCACTTCTCATCCCAATTAGTCACGCCACTGAATATTCATGGCAAAAACAGCTTTCGGATCTTTAAATTCCCCCCTAAAAGCTGTTTAATTCACTGGATAATTCAGCTGCGGCTCAGGCATAATTTGTGTCGCACTAGCAACAGCACACGAGGAGGCATTTGGAGCAGGCAGAACTCTGCAGATGAGGCTGTTGTTGACGGACGATTACGAGGTCCGAGGGCTGCACACGAGGGCAAAATACAGTTACATCACTGCACTGGAAAAAAATATAGCACCGGGGCTCCGATCCAGCTCATTAACATCTATGTCCTTTCTGTCATTTCCTGTGAAAATCCTGTGCTATTATGGTTGGAATTCCTCTACACCCTGTTTGTTGCATGTTTGTCGCTATTTGTGCGCTACACTGCGAGATTAACCGATAAATATTTAAAATTTATTCAGGCAGGACTTGAAAAATTTAAGCACTGCTGGATTTGAAGAGGGGAAAGTGTGCCGGAATGACTGAAGTCAGCTGTTTCAAAATGGACACAGAGGCCGAGGAGAGTTAAGGATCAGCAGGCCAGTAGGGCTTTATCGGTCAGAGCTTCAGCTATAGTCTCCTTAGATCACGCCTCTGTCTGACCTTAATATCCCCTGTCACTCACGGTGTCCTAGGCCACAAGCCCACAGACAAATGTGTGTGTCCAGAATATGCTGAGTCTCTAAATCCTCCCATCACTGGACACATGGTCACATCTGAACCACATAGTCTCCATGCTTGATGTATTTTGTGCAATTACAGAAAACAGTGAGCTGTAGAAATATATCCACCAACTTCTCTGCTTCAGATTGAATTAACATTTTGATTGAAATATCAATGATTTTGGAAAGATTAAAGAAAAAAAAATGTCAGTCGAGGTCTCGGTCATTCTTTTTTTAAATTTTTTTTATCATGCAGTTGCATCTTTTTGCTCCACAGTAGCGAGGAAATGTGAGCTTGAGTGAAAGTGACAACATTCTTTATTGCATGTATCACTCACAGCAAAGGCACACTGACTCACCCTGGAGAGCCTTACAAGTTGTGGCATTTTCATACAGGGCGCTTGCTACTTGACTCTGGATTTATTCTATTCTCGAAATGCCTTGATTTGCATTTATTGCATTTGTAGTTATACATCTATAAGCACCCATGTAGGAAACACTTATTAAACTGCCAAGTTCCCTGCAGAGGATCATGTTATAGTTTCATACACAGAGTGTCTTATTTTTGCTTTTAACGGTGATGCGACTTTTATATTATGAGTTATATTATTGATCAGTAAAACACTGTAAATCCACTGAAACTACCTTTTTGGTATTAAATCTGTTCGGAGATTGTAGTTCTGAGACGAGTCTAAGTGCCTCTTGGCGCCTTGTGACAAAGATACAGAGGTGACTCATCTGCCGGGGTTGATTTATGAAAGGTCATTTTAAATCTGATGGTGAGATGTTATCCTCACTCGAAATAATATTAGTTACCGTAATTTCATTTCCCACCTGGTCATTTATCTGTTTATCAACCTTGGGTGCTGGTGTGAAATAAGAAGCCTCAAACACACCGAGGTTGTCTTATTCCAAGCAAATGGAGCCAAAAGTGAGAGATTATGGAGATGCTGTTCAATCTTAGCAAGGGCCATTGCGAAAATCGGATGCGTGATGCGTCTGATGGCACACAGTTGCAGTCAACGTGAAATGGGACCAAACGCGACAGATTTTTTTTTTTTTCTTGTTCTCGCTGAACGTTGATTAACCTCAGAAACCGTTTTTTTCCATGTAAGCACTAAACAATCGTGTAACAATCATGCGGCTGGCTAAAATGTTGGGCAGCCCTTTCATGATGGTTCCCGCTGAGGGTGAGCTGTGGAGAAGTCAAACATGCAGTGTTACAGAATGGACATCCCAGTGAGCAGCTGAGACACATTAGATCATCTGCAGATCATCATGCTGCTGCCTTCACACTCACACTGTGTGCACAGAGTGCGTGTTGTGCGTGTATGTGTGTGTATGTGTGTCCCTGTCTTGTTTTCAGTGCTTTTTAACCTGTTCCTGCTTTGAAAAGGCGGCTGAGGATTGATGAGGTAAGCCTGTGGGGAATTAAATGGAAGCCCACTGCATCCTTTAGCAGTTATTCTTGTGACCCCTGCTGCCGTGTGCCCACACAACATCCTCTCACATTCCTCTCCTCCACTCTCATCTCACACCCCTGCCGCCACCCCTGTCCCTCCCTCTCTCCCTCTGCCCCCGGCTCTCTCTGCCTCCCTCCAAAGCTGTTGTTACTGCACGGCTCCCGCACATCATTCCACCGCCATGGAAATTAAATGAAGGTGGCTTAACGCAGCGAACACAGGCATGCTTTGAAGGATGTAACCAGGGGAGGCTGCCCTGCCAGATCCTTTTCCACGGGCTGTGGATTTGCGCCGCTGACGTGAGGACACAGCAATCACTCAGCCATGCAGAAGCGCACACAACAGGACTAATCTCGCCACCTGACTTGTGGAAGCTCCACTTTTTCCAGAATTGTTTATTTGCTGTAAAAGACTGTGAGAGCATGGGTGCGGAGTGAAGCAGATGGTAAATCTGTAGCCTTGACTGCAGTCAGCAGCACACATGGATGTGTTTAGCTTTGTGAAGATGCCGAAGCTGTCAGGGTGAGTCCAATGGATGCCGCTGTGTCTGTGCATGAGCCTGTTCCTTCTCCAGTAGGTGCTCTTGTCTACATTCATAAAAGAATCACATGTTGACCAGGATACTCAATCGTGCCGAGGTATTGATTTCTCAAGAGGGCAAATTGTGCAGCCATATATGATGTAAAATGAAGGGAGCCAGTGAGGTGGATGGGAGGACTGGGCGCAGAAGCTGATGCAGCTCGTTTATCTTAACTGTCTGCATCAAAGTTCTTCAGAGGTCAGGCTATGGTCTGCTGGGTTATGCTTTCTGTGAGGCGAATAAAGCATATGTGTTTTATTTTTGGATTTTTCATCTTTGTTTAAATGTCACTCATTAGAATATACTGTAGTTGGTTTTTTTTTCTGGAGCACATTTACAGTGGAAACAAAGATTTTATTTATGTCATTTATGTCATTAAAAAAGACATAAGAGGGCAAGTTTATGCACCTATGGCCAGAACAACTTTCAGATCTGAGTGCCTTTGTCCTTGTAGCTTACCAGCACAAAAAACAATTAAAACATTCTAAGAAATTAGAGAAATAACAGCAAATATGACTGCGTATTTGTTTTATAATTTTATTGTAACCAGTGTATGACACATACAAGGTTACGGGCAGTCACCAGGAATGCAGTCATCACTTGGGCTGACACCCCACCTCACAGACTCACGGGTCTGCTTGATTGAATTAATCTGCCCCAGTGGACAGTACAGTAATCCTCCATTGGGATTTTGGCTGCATCATAAACACTGCTAACGGTGGGAACCACTGATCACATATACAAACTATTGAATCAGCCTTTATTTGTTGCTGGAGTTGCCATTTAGTGCATTTAATTTCACATGTGAGTCATAAACCGACCGCAGTTTTCTCATTAGTTTTATTCATCGACTCAATAATATGTTGCGGGAATAAATGGCAGCAGTTCATTATGCTGTTCAGGCACAATATAGTAATAACTTAGTTCTTTGTATTAGGAAAAAGTAATTAAAAAAAGTATTATGCAAACCATGGATTTATTTGAAACATTCCTGCAGGGAAAGGCCAGTACTGTCATCTTCTAGGTACTCCTCAGCATTTCTAATGTGGCTGATCATTGCATCCTGTCAGGCCTAATATGACCACATGGTGCTAACTCTGAATATGAGTTCAACAGAAAAACACTGGCTTTATAGTTTTTGCTTTCTCTTGCCCAGCTGCCAATAAGAATTCAAGTCAGCAAGATGTTGTTCTGGTTGATGGAACATTTTACAGGGAGAACCACTATCGAAAAGAAAGTAAGAAGGAAAGAAATACTTGCCTTTGCTGTTCTTTCTGCCTTTGCAAAACCCAGACACATCTGCCATCCAGATCAAAATCTTGTTGGATTTTTTTGTCCTCTTTCTTTGTTTTTGTATGCATTTTTGCTTCCAGCTTTCTGTACTTGTGTAGAAAAATATAGATTTTAGGCATTTCACTTTTTTAAAAAAATCCCTCAATATATATAATATACTGTATATAAATGTCATTTTCACTGACAAACACACTGTAAACGATTGATTCAGTAGCTTTGCTGAAAAAATGAGTGTACAGGGCATTACAGCAATTACAACATCTTCATTATGTTATGGCATAATATTCTAATTGTTTTTAGCCATGCTCATGTGAAGTGCTCAAACGTGCATGAGAAAATGCTTTTGCAAGAACATCTGAAGCTAGCTTTCATGTTTCATTAAAACAAAAATCTATAATGGTGGTCGCGGCTCGGCATGTTTCGTCTGTGGAATTTTTGTACAGGAAATCACTGGTCTGGACACAAATTGATTAGCCTAAATGTTCATCAGCATTCACCATGACCAAAAAGTCTATTATTTGTGGCTGTTTAGAAATGGCCAGCTGGCTGACAGACATCAAAAGCGTCCAATTATTTAGTTCTGTCCTTTAGAGAGCATAAAAGCAGAGTGGTAGAATGAATAAGCTAGGTTTCCATGGGGAAATCTATGACTCTATATTACGGTATTTGTAACACTGTGGAGCAAAAACATGTTTTTCTTTATTTTAGTGTTAGACTTTTTTAATAATCAGCAGCTTGCTTAGTCATACAGATCAGTTAGAGCGTAGTGGGTGAGCTGCTTCCCAGATGCTGCTATTCCCACCCAGAGATTAACTAACCAAAACCTTTCTATGTAAAGGGACCAGAGAGCTGCTTAGAACCGAGCGGTTTCCCATGGCAACAATATCTGCCTTTCCAAAGACAAACACAGCAATACAATATTCAGTTGAAGAAGAGGGAGGTTTAGACACTCTTATTCTGAAATCAGTTTTTACCAAATGGAATCTTCCAAAACAACTGCAAACTGACTCCATGTCGTCGTCATGTCGGTAGAATTTGGGTTGGCGGGTTTATTTTATGCTCTCACATGAAACACCTTTTTTCTGAGCTGATGTCATGAAGTTCTGTAACTGGTGCAGAAGGTTGGCAACAGCAGTTTTGAACCACACTGACATGTTCTACCACCTCTTCATGCAGGCGTTAGTTTACATATGAAACCAGTACGTTCATGTTGACCAAATACGAGATTGTCAGCAAAGTGGATGGAAGCTGTTTTCTGAAACAAAAGGCAGCCATTTGTGCAGTCTTATAAAGGGACACAGCCTTTTCTGGCCTCCTCCAATGAGATGGCTCATCTCATTCGTCTCCCTGCATTAACAGGTTCTCTCTGCACATGAAGTCCAGAGCGATTTCTTTTTTAAGTGATATTTTTGTGTTGGAGTGTGGTCTTTAACTGTGCCTTTATCATCGTATAGATGCTCAACAGACGGAGTCGATAACAGATAACCTTGGGTGAAAGTGATTTTTTTCTAGACTAAAATGTGATCTTTCCCCATGTCAGATAGATGCACAACAGTCGATCTGTAGATAAAAATTGTCTCAATCTTCTGTTTAGTATAAACCACAATTAAAAATCACGTCACGGCCGGCTTGTAGTAATGTTGCATTTGTGTCCTGAGAGAATGGTGGTTCCTCATGCTGTTTTTCCCTCTGACTCTTGGGTAACCTGCTTATGAATTGTGCAGCCCGTCTTGCCCACTTGGCGCTCGATTACTTAGTCTAGTGTGACTGTGTGCAGGCATCATTTATTAATGCTGGCTGAGAGGGATCAGTTTCACTGTCCACCACTGTGAACCATTTTAGCCTCTGTAAGCTGTGACTCAGTGGAATAATACAACTCCAGCTGCACACAAAGAAATCAAAGATCACACTACCTCCACTGACACATGAATGTTGTGAGCGAGCAGCAGAAAATGGATTTGGTTCAGCGGTTGGTCAGAACTGCAACACATTCTCAGAGCACTGCAGCCAGGATTGTAAGTACAATATTTTTGTGGTTTATTATTTCATCAAACTGTGGAGGAATACCAACATTGTGACTCGTGTAGGCCTGCAGAAATAAATCTCACTCTGTATCATTTATTTGCTGCAGCGTCTCAGCCTTTTATAGCTGCATCTTTAGACTTGAATTAAAGTAATTCAGAGCCAAACAAGGCTGGTGTTAACATGGCTGCCGGCCACAAAGCTGAAATAGAGGACTCGTCAATGAGGTGAACATGGCTCTACTAGTGTCAGAGAGTATCCTGTTGTGTTCAAACACATCATCTGAGCTGCAGGAAATGTGTTCTAAATATACCCCATCAAGGCCGGCTCCCAGCTAATGTACTGGAGGTCAAAACAATCCATATTCATGCGGAAACACCGAGATTTTCTAAATCTACTATTGTATTGTGAAAGAAATCACATCACTTTATGCAATCAATTATTATTTTAATCATTATTAGCAGAAGGAAAAACACTGCAAGATGTTTTTTCCACTTTTTTCATTTTTTTTGTCAAAAAAGTCATCTTAATGTCACAAACAAGTCCTTATTTGTTTGAGTGTTGACTATTCCTCTTTACTTTTGAGTAGCAAAACATTCAGTCTGCTTGTAAAGTGATGACGCTGGTCCCCACAACTTTAAAGGCTGTTTGAGGGTTAAAATGTGGTTTTAAGGTTGGGTTAGAATGGGTTAGCGTCAGGGTGCTGGGTAATGTGTTATATCTATAAAATATGAGGATATATATATGTGTGTGTGTGTGTGTGTGTGTGTGTGTGTGTGTGTGTGTGTGTGTGTGTGTGTGTGTGTGTGTGTGTGTGTGTGTGTGTGTGTGTGTGTGTGTGTGTGCTGTTCAACTGGGGAAACATTTGGACCTGGAGAAAGAAGCTTTGAATAATAAATGTGCAGAGGCCTGTTACATGGCAGACGAGCCTTTGAAGTGACATAACTTAGTGGCGCTGCTTTCATAGGATGGCCAGTGAGCAGAGACAAAGCCAGAGATAAAGGGAATACAAGGATGGAGACAAAAGCATTTTGCCCAGGTCCTGGGTAGATTCACTCTAGTTGTTCGTAGGAATCAGCTGAATCTGAGCTTTCGACACATCATTCAGTCAGATAAGTGATGGGTGGTTATGGCTGGGTGTATATCTTCTTTATAACTTGTATCAAGCTGTATAATCACTTACAAGAAAATCCATCTGTGCTACTTTTAAAAAGAACACATTGACATCTAGAAACCAATTTCATGACCCTCAAAGGACAAGAGTGAGGAATGACAACCTTGCCTGTATGTCAGCCTTATGTAATTAATTTGATTTGTATTCACTGAGTGAACTGTGACTATGGGACATTGTTTATCACACCGGATCATCCTCAGAGCACTTGAGCGGAAGTGTTTCACATCTTCTTGTCACATTTATTCCTGTGATGATCTTGTATTATTTAAAACGCAGGATGAATAGGCTTGTTTTGTGTTATGTAAGAATACATTTCTGCATGTTGAATGAAGATTTTGACAGAAATTCAATGTTCCTTTCTCTGCAGCCACAGAACCAAATCCTCGGGTTGGCCGCCCCCGTCAGGAACCTGGAGCACTTTGCAGACACCTCCCAATGGATGGGACATGGGCACCAATAGAGAAGGTCGTGACTGTTACGTTGAGTAAGTTGCGTCTGTTTAAAGAAACGTGGCAGGGGGCTTCGTGTGTCCCAGATGTTTTAGACGCTTTGCAAACCTGTGATTACTCCAGCCTCCACACTGTCTCCATCTGTGCATACAGAATACTGATTCCTTGTTCTCTCCACTGCTGTGCACACTCTGCCCTGCCTCCTCTCCTCCTCTCTCTCTCTCTCTCTCGCTTCCTTTCTCTCTCTCTTGCGCTCTCTCTCTCTCTCTCTTGCTCTCTCTCTCTCTCTCTCTTTCTGACAAACACACCCACAATGCTCCGCATGTTGTCTCCCAAATGCAAGGAGATGGCTGAGAGTGAAAGAATAGTGGAGATGATGAAGGAATTCACCTGTTTTTGAGCTGAGAGCGTGCACATGTCTCAGAAGACACAGGGTTGTGAGAGCTATAAGCGTAATCAATCCTTCGTAGCTCTCACTTCTGGATATCCGCACGGGCAGGTAAAGTGAAACTATTGGTTCTCCTTGCGTGCATGTGTGCACATTGCAGTGTAACAAGTGTGTGGTCTTTTTTATTTGTTGTCATGTTTCACGTAACATGAAACATGCTTCCACGCTAACTCTAAATATGTTGGTGAATTTTTATCCTGCATATCTGAGATATTAGAGTGTTGTTCCTTAAATAGCAGTAACAGGATTGCAGTGTCTTTTAGTGTCTTTATTTATCATTTTTGTGCGAAACGTGAGTAACTCGTGCAAATGTTTGCCTGGTTAAACATTGTGCACTTGTTATACACGGGTTATTGCATGAGAAGCGTGATGTCAGAGGAGTTATATAAGACGTAAGGAGCAATGGAAGTGCTGGATGCAGAGCGTGCACGGCTGAGGCAGTTCACCGAGGCTGCTTTAGCTACGTTAATGGAAGACTCATGAATAATCAAACATCTGTATCTGTGATTTTCTGTCGTCATCAGTTTGTCACGGCTGGTGCATCAAATCCTACTGTGTCTCTGAGAGGAGCCCGTGTTTAGTCTACGTGACAGGAGCACTTGGGAAAAAAAAAAAAAGAAAAGCAGCAGCTATTCAAAATTTAGTGAGACTCACTGCATTCAACATAGATGAAATTTATATTGGGGAGTGCTGGAAGCGTACCCCGGAGGGCTTCTTCAATGAGGAAACGACAAATTTGACAAAATCTTATTAAAGACCACATCGATCAACTCTTGTTTCTTTGGTGCTGAAATGAAGTTTATTAAACTATTTATCAGGTTTGACAAACAAAACCGTACCACTGAGTATTGTTAGAATCATTTCATTTAAAGTGATGTTTGTGTTTCAGCACTGACAAACACAGGAGAAACAAGCAACAGCGCATCGGGCCGGAAGCCTCTCAGAACACAATCACAGGATATTGCTTTTTGTCATTAAGACGCACCAAAACATCATCAGAAATCTGCGCTGAGCGAAAGTCAAGCCAACAGTTCTCGGTTCACCTTGAAAACTGCGTGGTTTAGTGCACATCCTTTGAGTGCTATGTGGAGTGTTTTGTGTAGCAGCCAACGTGTATGATCAAGGCTCATTAGATGCATGGCTGTTTGCACAATGGGAACCCAGCCATGTGTAGCAGGTGGCCTTGCTGGGTGAAGACAGTATTCTTCCCAAATGCAAACACCCGTGTGGTTTGGATTTGTGCAGAACCGGCAGAAATTCTTATTTTACAGCGGACAAAAAACCAAAAACCAAAATCAGAAGCCTGAAATTTGGAGTTCAACCCACAACAAATGAAATAATTATATTTATGATGATAAATAGTTTATGCTGTCTGAACATTAGAGGAAGGGGTTATGGCAGATTACTTTCATTGTCAACTATTATAATTTAAACCAGCCAGTTTTGGTTGTTGCACTCCAAAAAATTAAACAACTCCATAAACAATTACTAAATGCACCAATGAATAATTCATTTGATATTTTGGCATCTACCCCCAATAGGCAATGACACATTTTGTTTGTGTGGTCCTTATTATGCTGTTCCACATGGCTGGGTTGAGTGTGCAAATCCTCGTGGGTGTGTTTTCAATGGAATTCATTTATTTTTTACATTATAATTGAGTCTCTATATGTTTGTAGCATTTTTAAAACTCATATTTTATGCAGATGAACTACTGACTTACAGAAAAAAAGAGATTTACTCAAAAACAATATGCAAATATAGCATGAAGAAGCACTGTCATTGCAATCCTCTTCTAAATTTGTATGCAGGAACGTGGATGGTGTGATCTTTTAATTACACTGAAAAGCACAACTTGGGTTGTGTAATTTTCAATCAAAACACGCAAATATCTGACACCTGCAAAACAGAGCATATTTTAGATTGTTTTATTCAATTTATGCAATCAGTTTGAAATATTGAAGATGATTTTTTTTTTAAGTAACCTCATGTGACAGATTTAACATGTTGTTATTTACTTATTTTTTCTGTAGTCAAAAAAGTAATGAGAGATTTCTGATCCTTTTTAGGGAGTTTTTTAATGCCTCACACATCCTCCAATTCTGTCTTGAGCCATGCCTGTATTTTTGTGATATTCTCTTTATTTTGCATGTTTATGAAGCCTCAGACACACACACACACACACACACACACACACACACACACACACACACACACACACACACACACACACACACACACACACACACACACACACACACACACACGCACACACACGCACGCACAGACATTCATTCCCTTTTGATGTTCAAGTGATAATCCCTATAAGGTTTAAACCCTTCCAAAGAAATCTACATATCAATGACAACTTTGTCCAAACCTGCATTTATGTCTCAAATAAATAAGCTAAAAGCTACATTCACATGGTGGTGACAGAAACTTCAAACTGTGACCTGCAGTGACAGAGAACCATTTGTTGACAGTGTCTCAGGAAAGGCTTCATTGAACCGGTGACCCTGGTCATAGATGTCCAAAAATGATTACAGGGAATTTTTACAGCCTCATTTAAAATAACTCAATCATTGCATCACAGCAGCAAAGATTAAAAAATTGAGCTTTATCTCAGTCGAGTATAAATGAAAAAATTACAATGAACACAACCGCATTGACTCTCCTCCAAAAATATGTCGACATGTTGCTTTGAACGTCTTGTTGTCGCTCTTTTTTTTTCCAATCTTGGAAAACAATTGACAGATCTGACTCTGTCTTTGTACTGTGAAAGATTAATTGTAAGTATTTAGTGGTGAACAGTACATGTGTCAAGAATAACTGTGAATTACACACTGTGCACCCACAGCTTTAATTAACTGAGACTGTTGGCACCATGCAGAGCTGGTGCTGCTGCTGCTTCTGCTGCCAGAGAGACACTGAAAAGGCACTAATGAAAAAATACAGTATGTGAAAGTTACACACGGTTTGTGTGCGTTTGTTGAGCTCACGACGCGACAGGGGTAAAAATGGAAAGGATCTACAGGATTAGGATCCAGACGGTTCAGGCTGTAAGGTAAAGCTCTTCCTCTGAAGGTTTCAGCATCTCTCAGCATCATGTCAGTTCTGCATCGTTATTAATATGTCCAGGTAAAAAACCTGTTTGTTAGAAAGCAAAAGCAGACTGCAGCAGCAGATATCTGCAGTGTGAGAGCACAAAGATTGGAGACTGGATCCCACCGCCCACATGTTCTATTTTTGCAGTCCTTATTTGAAAACTGCATTTAGAGGTCTGTTTTTTTTAAACAGTTTTTAAGATGAGCACAGACAATGTTTTCTAGACAACAGTTATTACTGCTGACATGTTTGGTTTACTGTCACATGCAACAGAGCGATCAAAACACGTACAGTGATCAGACTTCTTCTCTTCACCTACAGTCACGTCTCCCAGAGCAGCTCTCTGGAGGAGGTTCGTCTGGACGGGGACAAGTTTGTGCCACCAGCTCCCCGAAAGGTGGAGATGCGACGGGACCCAGTGCTTGGCTTTGGATTCGTTGCAGGCAGCGAGAAACCAGTGGTGGTCCGTTCAGTCACACCAGGTAAAGAGCCCCAGCCGGACTGGGGTGATTATCAGCTAAAAAAAAAAAAAACAAAAGAGGAAAGAGGGAAATGTGGTCAGGTTACATTAGTTATTAACAAAACAGAAATCATTTATTAGTGCTGTAGGACACAAACCAGTTTGTAAGTATTGTACTTTTGTGCATTGGCAGGAGGTCCATCAGAGGGCAAGCTAATCCCAGGGGACGAGATCATCATGATTAATGATGAACCAGTTAGCTCTGCACCCAGAGAGAGGGTTATCGACCTTGTCAGGTATGGCAATACAATATAGTTTGATTTCATTTGCCTCTGTTAAAGCTGCTGCTGCTGTTAATCATGCTGTTGATCATCGCTACTAATTATCACTGTTGGCTAACGGTAAATTCCGGGGTCATAAATTTAGTTGGAGATCAATGACAGCACATCAAGTGTGACAGTGAGCTTCGTGTAAATACATTTGTATCTGAAAGGTCATCAAATTGATGGTGATTTAGCTTAAAGCTGTGTATTTGGAAGGAGCTGTGTCTTTAGTTGTTTGTTTGGGTTTTTGCATCCACCTGCTTCATTCATTGCGAGTTCACTGGCAGCTGGTGTTGATGTTCCTTCATGTGTCTCATTAAATTAGTATCTGTGATGCGCCTGAATGGCTGCCGGTGAGTGTTTAGTCCTCGAATGACCTGTGCAGCAGTCTGTAAACAGAACGTTAGTACAGGCAAACGTACCTGTGTGACGACCCCCTTCATGGTGTGTGTGCGCGTGTGTGTGTGTAGGCTGTGAGCTTGGCCACTGTGGCAGAGCACTGGAACATAATGATACCAATAATAAACTGGGAGAGAGAGAAATATATTTTTTACTTATTTTGAAAAAATAAAAATAAAAACAACAAAAAAAAAACAGTACATGTAAATGATTTCTATGTCTGCAGAAGCTGCAAGGAGTCCATTCTGTTGACGGTTGTTCAGCCGTACCCAGTGAGTTTCTCCATCTTCTACCTTTAAAGTCACACACATTTTAATGAGCTGTTGTGTGTTTTTTGTGCTGCTGGTTTCTCGGTCAACTCTATGAAAACAAGTGATTAATCCTGCCATATGTTCACGTTGGCACCCTATTAATATTACCGTAGCCGTTTGCCTTATTATAGCCCACTGGCTCAAAGGGGGTCCCTAGTTCCATGACCTCCCATGTTGTAACATTCTCCAAAAGACCTCAGATGAACCTGCCCATTTGACATGAACCACCAGGCATTGAGCACCAGATGGTGAGGAGCACATTGTGTCCTGAGCATATAGGCATGTGACCTGCCACCTTTGATGGCAGATCACCAAACAAGTCTGTGGAAATTAAATTAAGTGACTTCAAAATAGAGATAGTGAGTTCACAGACAACAAGAAAAAGGATTATGGTATATCTCACATTATTTCCTGAAATGGAGAGACAGCATATTATGTAAAAACCTGCTGCACAAAAAGCCCTCTTTGTTGCATCATGGTTTCATACGGAATAACTCTGTTTTGCCAAATAAAACACTTCTCCAGAGTGTTGGTTCTTTAATCTTGGCTTTTCTCTTTTTTTTCTATCAAAAGTCACCTAAATCAGCGTTCATCAGTGCAGCCAAAAAGGCGAAGTTAAAGACTAATCCTGTCAAAGTCCGTTTTGCTGAAGAGGTCATCATCAACGGCCAGGTCCCTGTAAGTCCCAGACTCTGTGAACATTCTGAAGAGTGGAGCCACGGATTCAAAATCCTGTCTGCAGGCATAAGAGTCAACAACTGTGAAATGAAGACACACTTGAGCAAGACATTCACCTCCTGTCTGTCTTTCTTTCGTCACACTAGCATCACTGTGTTAAAAGAGTGTGAGATTGATTGGAAAGAGCAGTATTAGACCAAACCCAACAGTGGTTATAATGTATGATGCACTCTTGTGTTTTGTTTTGTTTTTATTGTTACTTACTGCCTACTGTCTCAGTTTCATGGGGAAGAAGAAAAATCCCCAGACAATTTTTTATTACTCGACGGTTCTGCACTTAAATTTTAGAGTCTTAGCAACATATGCTTATAAAACTGGGATTTATTGATCAAGTGCTTTTATTTCATCTCCAGGAAACAGTAAAGGACAACTCACTGCTTTTTATGCCAAATGTTTTGAAAGTGTACCTGGAGAACGGGCAGACTAAATCATTTAAATTTGACAGCAACACATCTATTAAGGTAGGTACTGGGAAGAAGCCTGCTTCACTCCCAAGTGCTCTTGCATAATCTTAAGTGATGTTTGGCGTAAATGATGAATGCTGTTCACAGATGTGCATCGTATTTTAAAGTATCTCTTTTCACCGTAGCCTTCAGAAATATGGCTGAATTGCAATTAGGTTGTTAAAGAGATTACCAATTTCATTAAGCTCAAAGCAACAAATTACATTGTTCTACCGAATTTGTTTGTTTTCACAAGCTGTTGTGCATGTTCCACTGTGATCATTCATGGATATGACTTTGCACAATCGTAACAATAACCACAAATTTGCTTATGTTGAAGGATGTTATCTTGACCCTGCAAGAAAAGCTATCCATTAAGAGCATTGAGCATTTCTCTCTGATACTGGAGCAAAGAGCTGAAGGATCGGCCAGCAAACTCATGCTACTACATGAACAGGAGATGCTAACTCAGGTGAGATTGCCCTTTCCTGTCCTTAGAATTAGGAATAACACAGTTAAACCATGAATATCACTATTTTCCTCAGAGCATAAAAACTGCATTGACAGCTGAACTGCAACCTATTTTCTGTGACTGGTTTCAGGTCTTTTCCACTAAATTAACTGCATTCTGATTTTTATCTCATCATCTGAATCTCATAGAGAAGCTTCTTCTCTAATTCTGGAACTAAAGACAGAATAATTGCAACTATTATTCAGTCATAGCAAAAGATGCATGTGTCAAACCCCAATTATGACTACATATTAACAGAGGGACATATCTGATTAATTCCTTCTTCATGTTTTAGGTGACACAGAGGCCAGGGTCACACAAGATGAAATGCTTTTTCCGCATCACTTTTGTCCCAAAGGATCCTGTGGAGCTGCTGAGGAGAGACGCAGTCGCATTTGAATACCTCTACGTTCAGGTGAAAATCTTAATGAGCCTTGCAAACACACAGCTGCTGTAACTGTGCCAGTATCTTGGATGTCACGACCATTAGCTCCTCCTGTTCTGTCTGACTCCTTCAGAGCTGCAACGATGTGGTGTTGGAGAGATTTGGGTCAGAGCTGAAATACGACACGGCCCTGCATCTGGCTGCACTCCAGATGTATATTTTAACCATGAACACCAAACAGTCCCAGAAGGTTTCCCTGAAGTACATTGAGTAAGTAGCTTTATATATGAGGGCTAGAAGTCATTTCAATGTTTCTCATCAGCAATTTAAAGATATTACTGTTATACAAGGACCCAGCTGTTTCCTGTCCTCTTCTGTTAGGCTAGGCTGACTAGTTAACCCAACTTTGACTGAATCGAGAATGATGATGCCTCTGACTTTCCGTAAACTTGATGAATTATTTGTCTGCAGGAAAGAGTGGGGTCTGGCACTGTTTCTGCCTCCTGCTGTGCTGTCTAGCATGAAAGAGAAGAACATCAAAAAAGCCCTCACTCACATTCTGAAAACCAACCAAAACCTGGTGCCGCCTGGCAAAAAGGTGCAGTGTGTCACTCTTTCACGATGATAATTTCACTACATCTTAATGGAATCATGACGTCCATCTAGTGGATGGGTATATTCAAAACAATGGAGCTGCTTGCTCAGATAAGGCTCCATTTTTGAAAACCGGAGTATCACATTGTGCTGTAATTGCCCCCTTTAAATGATTTCAACTCTCCACTCATCCCTCGCTTATTTTCTCTCTATTCCAGCTGACTGCTTTGCAGGCAAAGGTTCATTATCTGAAGTACCTCAGTGATTTGAGGCTGTATGGAGGACGTGTGTTTAAATCCACATTAGTTGTGAGTGAATCCTTTTCCGTCACTTTATGCAGAAGATGATAAATACGTGCTTCACGTGTGACTGTGTCTGCTCTTTTACAGCAAGGCGAGAAGCACACAGAGGTGACACTTTTAGTTGGGCCTAAATATGGAATAAGTCATGTGATCAATACCAAGACAAACCTCGTAGCCCTTCTGGCTGATTTCAGCCACGTCAATCGCATTGAGATGTACACAGAAGATGAGAACAGGGTTCGAGTGGAACTACATGTTCTGGATGTAAAGGTTAATAATACACCTTCTGCTTTTTAACATAATAATACACATATTAGTGTATGAAAGCTTTCCCTGGCCTCAGCGAGGTGGTCTTCTCAGCAGATATTAGAATCACATTGTACAGCTCCTCTCTCCCACTCATTTTTGCACTCATGGCAATCTGCTTATCTGCCTCTTTCACAGCCAATCACTCTCTTAATGGAGTCTGTTGATGCAATGAACCTGGCCTGTTTGACTGCTGGATACTACAGATTACTTGTGGATTCACGCCGCTCGATCTTTAATGTGGCCAAAAACACAGACAATACGGAAGCAAGTACGTCTGAGGTTGTCACAAGGTGACTCAAAAAACTGTTTTAGAGAACTAACAGTTGTGGTTCCTCTTTGCAGGCCATACGGTGAGAGCAAAGCAGAACTATCAGGCCATCGAGTGTACGTACAGCACACCAAATAAAGCATGTGAAGACAGAAATAACCAGAGGTGCAGCCAGGATTATTCTGACCTGGAGGGTGAATACCTTGACCCCGGAAAATACGAAAGCCAGCCCCTCTACATAAGTGAGATCCACCAGCCCCAGCACTCGGTACAGATGGCAGAGAGAATGGAGTGCTGTCGAATCCCCTGTTCTCAGACCTATGTAAATGTACCCAGGTCCAAACCACAGGACTCCAGGAATGCAAAGGTCTCCTTCATATTTGGTGATCCTCCTTTAGACAGTGTAAATCCCCAAAATCTGGGCTACCAGAGACTGATGGATGAGGGTCCAGACGGTCAGGACATTCGCAGCCCAATGTATAGGCGTCTTGGCGAAGACTATAGGATGATGGACGCTATAGAAGATGCAGATGGTTATCACTATGCCACCAAAATCTTTGGCCCTTCAGAATGCATTGAGGAGCCCCTGTTGCATGATATCTGCTATGCAGAGACAACAGATGATGCAGAGGATGAGGATGACATCAGCTGTGAAGAGGACATGGTGATGAGTGACATTGATAAGCCTATGTTACTCTCACTGTCTGAGTCTAGTGATGACATCATTGACTTGACCTCTCTCCCTCCCCCGCCGGAAGGAAATGATGAGGAGGACAATGACGTACTGCTTCACTCACTAAACCTGGCCATCGCTGCTCCCCCTCCAGGCTTCAGGGACAGCTCTGATGAGGAGGAGCAGCAAGGGGCCAGCACACGGCCTAAGGGAGCCTGCAACGATATCCCAGTGTCTCTCATAGATTCAGTGCCCTCCCGCCGAGCAGAGGGCCACACAGAACCTCTGAACGATGCGGTGGTGTCTACCTTGCAGGCACTGGAAGCCCTTGCTGCATCTGAGGAACAGAGTCCCGCGCAGTCCGAGAGTAGCACAGGTTCAACGTTCACTATTGTAACCTTCATTCATTAACACTGTGCATGTTCCAGCCATTCACTTTTGATTTGTTGTTGTTTTTCCAATAAAGTTCATTTTGTTCTATGTTTCCATTTGTGTGAGCATCTCTTCATTCATTTGATCATACGCACACTCGTATTCATTACAGTATCATTCGTTTTGTCATGATTTGTCATTGTTTTGTGGGGTTTTTTAAATTATTTTATTGCAAACTGCTGCACTTTCAGAGGTATGTTATTAATGTCATCATCATTTAGAATTTATGGTATATAATAGTCATTTTTATGATCGAATCATGTCAAATCTATCATCACCATGAAACATATTTGATATTTTAATCCGTGATGTCGTTAATGAAGTATTTGTCTCTGTGTTGTACGCAGGTGTAGAAATATCACGAGCATTTAGCCCTGAGTCCTCCGATTCTGGCAACGAGACAAACTCCTCTGAGATGACGGAGAGCTCGGAGTTGACGGCTGCTCAGAGACTCTCGGAAAATCACCTGAGGATGCACATGGCATTGACAGAAGGGTACCATGGAACGAATGAGGAAAAAGCAGAGGTCACTGCACTTGGTGATAGTCACACGGCAGCTATGCAGTACAACCCACAGGAGCAACAGGAGGAGGAGGCGAAATCATCTGCTGTCACCTCCTCCCAGATTTTTCACTCAGACGGTGGTGAGATGGAGCCAGAGACGATGGAGATCAAATCAGTGAGCGAATATTTCACTAAGATGCACATGGGCTCAGTCATGAGCAGGCAGAGAGGGAAGCTGAGGGAGGCAGAGAGCAGAGTCCAAGGAGAGGCTGGCGAATCCTCTGAAAGATCGCATGTGACATCTCAAGACTCGGCTAAAGAAGAGCCCCTTCATCTTGTTGGGAAATATAACGCTTTCACTGTGCGTGATTCTTACTACATGAATCAACTTGATCTGGGGCGAACCCACTTGAAAGACAGGCAGCAAAACTGGCAGCAGAGAGTCCCTGGGAACAAAATGGCAGAAAATCTCTCCCTAGAATGCACAAGTGACTCACAGGCTGCCCACGCAGACAGGTTGACAGTGAAAGGAGAGAAGCAGGACTCCATTGATAGAAGCCAACAGTTACATCCTCATCTGCGCTCTCCTTCCAAAGGACCGGTCCCAGCAGAAGGAGATGCTGCCTTGCGAGATAACATTCAGCACCAACAAATTAAGACGGCATCATCAGAGCAAGATGTCACACGGTTATATGAATGCCAACTAAACAAGCGTATGTCATCGTTACAGAGTGAGGGGGTTCATTCCCTGCAAAGCTCACAGTGTTCCTCCATAGATGCTGGTTGTAGCACAGGCAGCAGCAGCTGTGTAACTCCTATGGATTCTCCTCTTTGTGTCACAGACAATATGCATGTTCTCTCTGAGTCCTCACTCAAGGGCCTGAGTTATGTAACTACTGAGGAGAGAGCTTACGGGCCCCCAGGTCAGGGGAAAGTCGGCCATCCCATAGACCCCACTCTGCTAAGGAAGATCCACGCAGCCACCAGCGCAGAGCCGGGCCTCGGGATTACACGGGACAGTGGACACCGAATTGCCAAGATAAAGGAAACCACAGGTAAAACTAAAAAAAGAGGGGAAGGAACAGAAGTGGTATTTTACTGTAGTCCATCAGTCCAGACAGAGGAGACAGACACTATAAAAAATGTAAAGATTGTCCTACTATAATACAGAGAAAAGGGAGATATAATTCTAAAACTGTTCAGGTAGTGTGAAAATGACTTAAAATATCTACAGATTCTTAGTTTCAAAGAAAAAAAATTGAAAGTCCACATAGAAAGATGAAAGGGAATTAAATGGCCAATTGTCAGAATTTTCTGCATTTAGCAGAGAAGTATTTAGTTAACGACATGCTTAAGTGCACCTGGAGATGCTTAACAGTCCTCTGTTTTCCTGTACCCCTAGTGTAGCTTGCACACAGCTGAAGAAAGAAGGAGAAGAGGCATCTTTGGCTGTGTGTAACCGGACCAGTATCACCACGACTATCACCATGTCACCATCTTCATTAAGAAGTAGCACAGAGCCAAGCCGGCTAACACAGACCCGACCTGAGACAGATCCGCAGAACCTGGCTCTCCATTTAGATGGATCTTCACTGGAACCAACATCAGGCAGCTTCAGGAAGCCACATAGGGTCTGGATGCCCAAGAGGAGCTGGAGCACCATGATGCCAAGTTCCAGGAGCTTTGAAGTGCTGTTAGATAAGACCAAAGCCACGTTTACAGGGAAGAGTAACAGCCAACATTTCCAATCTGAGAACATAGAGAGACAACAGAGGAGGTCCTCTACCAAAATCTTGCCCAAAAGTTCGTCCCAGGGTTCTGTCGCATCAAGCATGTCTGAGAAGAAACTATTAAGAGGGGCTTCTCTTTTTCTGCCAGGGTCATCAACACCAAGGCTAGAGGCAATGAGGTGTCACAGGGCGTTCAGTCACTGCTTCCCGCGAAGAAAGACGAATGCTGATGGTGATGATGAAGACAGGAAGACGTCCTCACATTTTTTATCCTCAGTTTGCTCGGCTGCTTTGACAGCTGACTCGAAATCTCACCGGGAGAACACGACCACAGCTACAAATGACATGAGCCTTAAATCGAGGCTAGCGCGTGTAAATTCAATGAAGGGAAAAACCTATAGCCTTCACACAGGGTTTGCACTGGCAAGGAAGGATGCCTTAGAGATAGCAGGCGTGCTGCGCTCGAGCGTGGGCCAGTTGTGCCACGGTGAGAAGCAGGAGGTCAGTGAGGCCGATTCATTTTCAGAGCTGCTCTCTATGCAGGCTAAAGTGCTAAACAGCACCTGCAGTCGAATGACAGTGGAGTACGGCACCCCAGAAGAGCTACTGCTCACGCTGACGCACAGTTTCCACACACTGTGCTGCCTCACACAAGCCTGCATGTCACTGGTGGAAGGGCTGAGCATCGAGCACCAGCGGCGTGCTGTGGTAGCTAAAGTGGTCGAGGTCATCATGAACTACGTATGTTTGCTGAAAGCTGCTGAGGCGGCTTCAGGCAGCGCCCCCACTGACCAAAGTGTGAATGCATTGCTGCATCACTCTGCCACCATGTCTGCTATTATAAATGCACTAGTTCATTCACAGGAAACACTGCTCGACAAATAATCTTATTTTCCTGATTATTGATTTTAAAGCCATACATAAGAGACATGGGTTTGAAAACCGACGTGACACTGCTGTGAAAAAAAAAATATTTGCCTTGTGTATACAATATTTTAATATGTAAAGTAAATATAATTAAATGAGTGATTAATGTTTTAAATATATGACAACCTCTACAAAGCATATTACCCTAAATATGTGATCTAATACTACATAACATGGTTCATTTTAATGTTTTTTGTTATGTTAGGGATATAAGTTGTAAATTATCACAACCTTGAACCTATGTTGGTTAAAATCTGAAAATAATTTTGTTGGAGCAATGCACACTATACAGAAAATTCATTGCACAGAGCAGCAGGTTATTAAACAAAAGTATTATGTTTTTTATGTGTTGGTTCACACATGAATGCTCACAATTTTGTTGTTACTTTTTCAAGCTCCATTAAAAAGATCCAGACTTAAAAAAAAAAAAAAAAAAGAAACTACTCTCAAAATGCTTTGGTCTATTTGTGTTTTCAGTGAACAGGAACATCTTTTATTACAACTTTTTAACACTAGTCATTGTATTTTCAGGATTCTTTAAAAAAAAAAAAAAAATTCAGGAATAACAGGTTGATCGCGTGACATTTTAAGAACGCAGCAGTCAAAATTCTCGGAGAAAAAATATTGCATTGTCTATGATTTATTTTTAAACCGTATTTAATTTTTCATGATTTCACTGTTTACCCAAGCCTGTGTTGGTAATAGTTTTGCATTAATGATGATTAAGGCCTATTTTACTTGGGTGGCCATACACTGCATGATGTTGGTGTAAAGACCATCTACAGCTTTGTTTGCAGCTGTCAGGTTGTGTTTTAACAGAAATGCTATTTCCAGGCTCAAAGTACACTTTATTCAGCTTCTAGTAGCAGTTGTTGCTATTCTGTTGCTTAAAGACATGGCTGTATTTAAGTTGATTCTACATTTTACTTAGTCCTTCCTTGTGTACAGCGCCATGTGAGCAACTTTCTGTCAGGGAAAGCATGTTTCACTTTTTCTTGGGGCTAATCTGAAATTAAATATCTCTTTCCACTTTCTTGGCCAGTGACTAACCATTCCCCTGCAGCTGTGTCATCAGACTGACAGCAGTAGCATCTTTGCTCACATGGTTGTTAAGCACAGAGGAAAACTCACTCAGCGTAAGGGGCAGGGGCACGACCGCCGTCACACAACTGCTCCTAAAGATTTCAGTGTGAGTCTTGAGATAAAGAGGAAGTGATTCTGGGTAATTATATAATAGATAAACCCACGCTGACACCTGGTACTTTCAGCTCATCACCTCACATAGATGTGCGTGAGTTTGAATTCTCTCCGTCCAGTTTACAGACGGGAATCTCTCAAAAGACTTTTCTCTCACATGAACAATGTTCTTCCTCTTGGTGAGTATGCATTACCTTTATATTGTATTATAAATTAATTTTAACTGAAAGGTTAAGTGTTTGTTCCTGTTCCCTAATTTAAAGTATCATAACCGGGAAATAGAGAACTTCATCTTGAACAGTGATTTCAGGCACGTGATTCTGTTTGATATAAAAGAAAAATAAGTTGTTGTGATTTTCTGCAGATTTTGGGCATTTGCTGTCCTCTCTGCATACTGACAGCTAATGTTTCATACCCAAAAACACTGCCGTGTGATGTGACCCACAACGGGAGTGTGGTGAATGTGGACTGCACCGACCGAAGTCTCAAAGGTGTCCCCCATGGCATCCCCAGAGATGTCAGCAATCTGACGCTCACCATCAACCATATTCCTAATTTCAACTCCACCTCCTTCCAAGGGCTGGACAACCTGAGGGAGGTTGACATAAGGTGCAACTGCGTGCCTGTTAAAATTGGTCCCAAAGACCGCATCTGCACCAAGAGCGTGACGATAGAGGAGAACACCTTCACCAGCCTGAGGAATCTGCAATCACTCTATTTGGACGGCAACCAGCTCTACAGTATACCTAAAGGTCTGCCCCCCAGGCTCATCCTTCTGAGTTTAGAAGTCAATCACATTTATTACATTTCAAAAGCAAACCTCTCTGAGATCAGAAACATTGAGATTCTTTACCTCGGTCAAAACTGCTACTATCGTAACCCCTGCAATTTTTCCTATGGCATAGAGGACGGCGCATTTCTGGAGCTCAGCAATTTAAAACTGCTCAGTCTTAAATCAAACAATTTGTCCTTTATTCCACATCATCTGCCCTCCAGTCTGAAGGAGCTGTATCTCTACAACAACAACTTTCAAAATGTCACCGCTGAGGATTTTAAGAATCTAACAAACCTCGAGATTCTGGACATCAGCGGGAACTGTCCTCGCTGTTACAATGTTCCATTCCCATGCAACCCATGCCCCAACAATGCACCGCTTCAAATCAGCAAGGAGGCCTTTAAAACGCTGACCAAACTGAAGATACTGCGCATGCATAGTAACTCACTGACTTACGTCACACCCGAGTGGTTTGCCAGCACCAAGGAGCTCAGAGTGCTCGATCTGTCATCGAATCATTTAGCCAGAGACATAGGAGTCACTTTGTTCCCACATTTCCTGTGCAAACTGGAAGAACTGGATCTTTCCTTTAACTATGAGCTGCAGAGGTACCCCCAGACACTGAGACTGAGCCACAGTTTCGTATCCCTGAGTTCCCTTAAAATCCTCAGGCTTCAAGGTTTTGTCTTTCAGCAGTTAAAGCCAGAGAGCATCGCCCCCTTAAAAAACCTCACAAACCTGGAGGTACTGGATCTTGGCACGAATTTCATCAAAATGACTAACCTCAGTACCCTGATGGAATTAAAGAGTTTCAAAATAATCAATCTCTCCAACAACAAAATATCTTCCCCTTCTGATGGACAAGAGCCTGTTGGTCTCTCAGGAGGAAAGGCCTGGGAATGGTCTCCCATGTTGGCTGCCGATCAGTACCAAAACGAGCAAGTGAGAGAGATCCATTACTTCAGATATGACGAATATGCACGTAGCTGCAAATACAAAGACAAGGAACTGGGAGTTATTGCCTCCTTTGTCAAGAGGGAATGCAGTCAGTTTGGCAAAACCCTAGATGTGAGCAGAAATAACATATTCTTCTTACATTCCAGGTTTTTAAATCTCAGAGAGCTGAAATGTCTGAATCTGTCAGGGAACGCGATGAGCCAAAGTCTGAATGGCTCTGAATTCTCCTATCTGACTGGTTTGCAATATCTGGATTTCTCTTCAAATCGCTTGGATCTGCTCTACTCCACCGCCTTCCAAGAGCTGAAGAGTCTGGTCATCTTAGATATAAGCAACAACAATCATTATTTTGAATCTGAGGGCTTGACTCACATGCTTAATTTCACTGGAAACCTTAAAAATCTCAAAATACTAATGATGAACCACAACAAAATCTCCACTTCCACTAACACGGAGCTGGAGAGTCAGTCTCTAGAGAGGTTAGAGTTCAGAGGTAATCGCTTGGATATGATGTGGCGAGATGGGGACACCAGATACCTCAATTATTTTAAGAAATTATCCAATCTGGCCATCCTAGATATTTCTCATAACAACCTGAATTCTATTCAAAGGCAAGTGTTTAGCGGCCTGCCAGACACACTCTCAGAACTCTACATGACAAATAACAAACTTAAATCCTTTGCTTGGGGAGAACTTTCACTCCTGCGTTTTCTGCTAGTCTTAGATCTCAGTGAGAACTACTTAACTACAGTTCCACGCATACTGTCAAACTGCTCCAACTCTCTCAACAAGCTCATTTTACATAAGAACCAAATCCTAAAGCTGACTCCAGATTTCCTCAAAAATGCCTACAACTTGAAATATCTGGATCTGAGTTTTAATCACATACAGCAAATTGAGAAATCAAACTTCCCAGATGACGTCGTAAACGGGATGGACATGCTGCTTCTTCATAAAAACAGATTCCAGTGCAGCTGTAGCGCCATTTGGTTTGTCATGTGGCTCAATCAGACTAAAGTGACAATTCCCAGACTGGCTACAGATGTGACCTGCGCTTCCCCGGGGGCACAGAGGGGTCATCCCGTGGTTTCAGTGGATCTGACAGCCTGTCAGTACAACTCCCTGTCAATCATCCTCTACATTCTCATGACTTCCTTCATCCTAACTTTCTTCACACTGTCCATCTCCAGTCACCTCTTCCTGTGGGACATCTGGTACATCTACCACTTCTGCAGGGCCAAGCTCAAGGGCTACGATCGCCTCTACTCCCAAAGCTCTGTCTACGATGCGTTTGTGATGTATGACAAGGAGGACTCTGCGGTATCAGAGTGGGTGATGAAGGAAATGTGTGTCCAGCTGGAGGGTCGCGAAGACCGCCGTCTGACGCTGTGTCTGGAGGAACGGGACTGGATACCCGGCACTCCTCTCCTTGACAACCTCTCCCAGAGCATCCACAAAAGCAAGAGGACTGTGTTCATTCTCACAAGCACATACATTAAAAGCGGCAGCTTCAAAACCGCCTTCTACATGGCCCACCAAAGGCTGATGGATGAAAAGAATGACGTTATCGTTCTGATCTTCCTGGAGAAAATCCCTTCTAATTCAAAGTACCTGAGACTGAGGAGGAGGCTTTATAGACGGTCTGTCTTGGAGTGGCCAACGAACCCTCAGGCTCGTCCATACTTCTGGTTCAGCGTGAGAAGTGTGCTAGCAACAGAAAGCCACAAACAATACAACAACCTTTTCAAAGAGACACTGTAGAAAGACTATATTACAGCTCCTGATTCCATTGCTTGAAATGTGTAATTGAATTCTTGTATTTGAAATTCTGTTAGTGATTTTAATAAGCGAGGTTTTTGCGAAATAAAGTTCTTGTTTTCGTGCCACTCAAAAGGCTGGCATTTGCACAGAGATTATTACTTTCACATGTTGAAGATGCACAGAAATACAATGTGTGTGAAATATGGAAGTGAAAGTAATGTGGGAACTAGTGGACTTGGTTGATTCCTGTTATGGGCAACACCAAATGGCAGATGCTTTAAATGTGTTTGCATTAAAGTTGGGGGTTTATACTCTTTTGATACACAACGAAGGTACAGTTCTTCTCATACGGGCCTGAATTTGCATATTTTGAAGGCCATGGATATATGATGACAAGGAATCAGTACATACTATTGACAATGGTGAGTTTTATCAAATAAGGTTTTGTATTTACTTAGAACTTGCTCTGTTATTGGCAGGGGGAAAAAAAATCTTACCAATCACTCTGTAATACAGATAACTTTACAGAAATGCAAAGTCAGCTTCATGCTCTTCTTTGATAACAGACTGTTCTGCTGTGGGAATTTTAAGGTAATTAACTGTGTGGTTACGCTCTTTTTATTTCCTTACGACGGGAGGGTCATGAAAGTGAAGTCATTATTAGAACAAATCAACAGGTTATTAGGGTCCAAGCCACCAACCACCAGCAGTGGGCGAGGACCTTATTGTAATTTTAATTTTATATTTGAGGTTTTAAAACATTTTCAGAGAAATCAGACATATTTTCCAACTGTTTGAATTATGTTTGATTGCAGAATAAAGTGTTCAGATCATTTTGTAATTGTCAGTTTTGTTTAATATTTTTGTTAAGAATATGGTGGCGTAAGTCACAATACATGGAGAAATGAGCTGCTTGATGGAGTTGTACTTATTTTCTGTTATTTTGTACATTATCT
>BJFM01004871.1:0-15805 GCA_016586285.1 Arothron firmamentum | reverse complement strand
TTTCATTTTTTTAGTGAGTGTGAGAGACTCACGGGTTTCCTCACTCTTTTATCTCGGGTTTTTATTTCATTTAATGTCACCTTCACCGAGAAGGTGTTCATTTACGGTGCAGGGTACCAGAAAAAAGCCCAGAATAAATGGCAGCTCCTCAACTTTGTTTCTGGCACAGCAAAGCTGGCAATTTACGTGTCACGCAGGAACAAGGTTGAGGAGCGTGCAGGTCAGGACGCAGCCTCAGTCTGGCGCTGCAGCGTCCGATGCAGACTGGGGCTCGAGTTTGGTTTTTATAAACTGTCAAATGACCTGCAAACTTTTATTGATACCTGGTGTTTTAATGATGTCTTGTGCACCGTTGTCGATAACATTTTACACTTTTCTGATTTTTTAAACAATTAATTTATTAATGTTGTATTAATTTATTAATTGTAAATAAAGTGTTTTTGTAAAAATCAAAAATCTTCTTTGATTATCATGGCGGTTGGCAAAGCAACGCATTGGTGCATTACCGCCACCAACTAATGTGGAGTGTGTATCTTGATATTTACTCATTCTAATTTATAAAATAAAATAAAAAAAAGAAAAGAATGCTGCAAAGTGAAATTAAAGCAATAGCACACCAGACTGAAGTCATTTAATCAACTGAACCGAGTCTTCAGACAGCTAATTGGTCAAGCTGTGTGTGCTTGATTGGTCGGAACAAAAACCTGCAGCCACACAGCCCTTTCTGGAATCAATTTGACATCCCTGGTCTATAGGCTTCAGGAACCAATTCACAGGCTTTTAACACTGTGGCTTTTACCTTAACATAATCCATTCTATCTACAGGACTGAGGGCAGAATATGCCTGAGCCTTACCTGTAAACACACACTGCAGCATTAAAGTCCTATCAGCATCAGATCAACCTCTGCTGTCTGCTACCCTTTCAAACAGTGCAAAGAAAGTAGCTGGATCCCTTTCATTAAACCTTGGCAACAGACACAAATTGCCAGCAACACCAAAGGCTGTACCAACTGCAGCATGCACTGAAACACCAGAGCCTAGGAGAGATTCATTAGCCTTACCTCCCTGCCTAACTCAAGCTTCAACTGCTCCAGCTTTAGTTTCCCCCTTTCCGAAGCCACCTCAGCCTCCCTTGTTTTCTGAACCTGCTCTGCTCTTTGCCTCTCATGTTCTAACTGAAACTGCATCCTCTCCCTTTCCAAATCAGCCTTTTCTCACTCCGACTGCATATACTGCTCAAATGACAACTTCTCAACTACTCCTTCACATCAGGCTCCTCGCTCTGTTCAGGCTCTAGGATGCCACCTGACACCGCCACCCCCTCAATAGTACTTAACTCAGCCTTTTTGGGAATCTCATCAGGAACTTTCCAACCTAAATACACAGCTAAGTCAACTAAATTTGACTTTGAAAACTGAGCCAATGTGCTATGGCTAGCCCGCTGTAGAAACTCTGGAACGAAAGTAATTCTGTGTTCAGCTGACCTACTGTACACACAAAATAGACAGCCATTTACTGAAACTGTCTAAACAATACCTGAGACAAAACAAGTGTAATTCATACACTGCACAACCATAGAGCGGGCTGAATTTAAATGGAGCTTCCCTCCCGCCAATCCAGAACCTAACTCACTGAGCCCTAGTCTTCGAATGTGCACTGGCGGTGGGTATTTATGAATCTGAAGTCCACTTGTGAAAGGGAAGACTAACCGTCTTCAGCCAAAGCTACGGAAGGCACCCCAAGACAACTGCTTTAAGCTGCACTGACAACAAATTTTTTAAAAAAACCTGAAAACAACAAACCCAACAATCCTCCAAGAAGACACAAACCAAACAAACCAGCAAGATAGGAGACCCCCTAGCAGCCCACACAGTAATTGTCATTTTAGAAAGTAAGTTTTATTCTAAAGGAACAAGAAAACAAAAGAAGATGCCATGTAGCAGGCCATGGCTGCAGCCCCAGGGAGGGAGGGAGAGTGTGTGTGTGTGTGTGTGTGTGTGTGTTTGTGTGTGTGCGTGTGTGTGTGTGAGAGAGAGAGAGAGAAAGAGAGAGAGAGAGAGAGAGAGAGAGAGAGAGAGAGAGAAAGCATTTTGAGTTTTAAAAATAACCTTTATTGTCTATTTACATTCTCTCCCTTTTTCCAGCATAAGAACCAACAACATAAAAAACAAAAACCTGACACCACCAAATAATTTAAAAGTTTAGAATCAGAGAATTCTCTGTGATTAAACACAGGACATCTTCCACTCCCCAAATATTTAAAAACACCTCTGTTTGTCCAGTCAGTTTGTAAAAACTAAATTCCACCCTCAGCCGAGCTGCCACTAGTCCAACCATCATGGACACCACGTCCTCTGACCCCTGACCCATTACCCCTCACTCTGTTCTTGCTAGTTTTCCAGATGGCTAACTTAGTTGTCCCTGATATAAAATTGACCAGCTGGTGTGCAGCTTTCCTCCAGCATAGTAATGTGGACCAAAGATGAACAGGCTGTAAGAGAACCTCTCACCTGGGTCTTGAACCACTTCTGCAGCTGTCTGAACAGCTCCTCTAGCCTGGAACACTGGACAAACAGGTGGAAAACTGTCTCCGATTCTGAGCAGATAGGGCACCCATCCCTCGTGCTAGGATCAAGGTGTGCCAGATACCTGTTTTTAGCTATGGCCCCATGCACACTCCTCCACTGGAGATCTCCTGTTCTTTTGTCAACAGGAGGCTTGTACAGGGACGGCCAACAGCATCCGGGGGAAGATCCCTCACCGAAAAAATCCACTTCGACACCTTTACCGCAGCCAGGGAGTGCAGGTTTGTAACTTTGACGCTGAGAAGATACAGTTTCATATTCCCAACAGTCTCAAAATCTGTCCACATGGTCCTCAGAGACAACAGGCCCCCCTCCTTGGTCTCCCACTCTCCCACAGCTGGACAAACGGTCAAGGACGGAAAGACATACTCACAGTTATTGTCCCAAAGGTCAAACGAGTTGACAGCAAATAGCCTGAGGGCCTCCGGCATGTTGAGCAGATGAGAAAGGTGGGGGATGGAGGTCCTTAGCAGATGGCCCAGCTTCACAATTCCAGCCTCCTGCACTCTGGACTTCAGGCTAGCAGAAGACAGGACCTGGGAGGTGATGACGCCGTTCCCCAGCAGTGGCTTCTCAAAGATCCACATCCCTAGCGTTGACACAGCTTTGTGTTTGACTGTTAGGGTCTGCCATGCCTGCAGCACCAACTGGTGGAAGGGTTTGAGACTAGTCAGATTGATGCGCTGAGGCTGCAGCAGGAAGAGATGCTTGTCGTATCCCAGTCTTCCTGCCCTTCTCAGCAGAAGGCAGGCCATGTCTGCCCATGGCAGGCCAAAGCCGTAAAACAGTTGTCTGCAGTCTGAAGGCTGTGACCCGAGAGGCAATGTCCACCAGTCCCTGTCTGCCCTCCTGTGATGGCAAGTGGAGCACTGGTGATCTTAGCTAGTGGTGCCCTAACCAAAAGAAGTCCACAATTGCCCTATGTACTCTGTATCTCCTGGATCAGACCCCCGGTGGCAGTAAGACTGTTAGTATGTGCCAGAGGGTCAAAGCGACCAAGTTATTTACGATCAGGACCCTGCCCCTGTAGGAAAGCTGAGGTAGCAGCCATTTCCATTTAGACAGTCTGGCACACACTTTCTCCATAGCACCCTCCCAGTTCTTGCTCCGAACCCCTTCTGTCCTAAAGAACACACCTAGCACCTTTAGTCCCTGTCTTCCCCATCTAAGGTCTGCTGGTAGCGTCGGTCTATCCCTGTCCGTCCAGTGCCCAACCTGTCGGGCTTCACTCTTATCCCAGCTCACCTTGGCAAAGGATACTTTCTAATATAGATCTAGGCTGAGGCTCAGGTTGTCAACATCCCTCTGGTCCCTGACAAAGACATTAACGTCATCAGCGTAAACAGGTACTACCAGCTGGGGATGGTGAGGTAGACCTGGTAAAACAAGACCTGATAATTTTGTCTCTTAGTAGAGCCAGAAGAGGTTCAATGGCCAAGGAATATTTTTGTCCAGAGATAGGACACCCCTGCCTGAGTCCTCTCTGGACCTCGACCGAGCAGCTCAGCCCACCACCCACTTTCACCAGACAACAAGCACCCCTGTACAATAACCCCAACAGTGACAGAAAAATCTCCCCAAACCCAAAAGCCCTTAAAGTGGAAAAAAGAAAACTGTGATCAACCCTGGCAAACGCCTTCTCCTGATGTAAAGAAACCACTCCAACATCAATGTTATACAGCCTACAAATGTCCAGCAGGTCTCTCATTAAAAACAGATTGTCCATAATGGACCTGTCTGGCACACAGTATGACTGGCCCCTGTCGATGACCAAGTCCAGGAAGTTCTTCAATCTGTACGCAAGCACTTTTGAAAGAAGTTTATAGTCTGTGCACAGCAATGCCACAGGCCTCCAGTTCTTAAGTAGAGCCAGGTCTCCTTTCTTTGGGATCAAGCAAAGCACCTTATTCTGACAGGACGTTGGTAGTAGACTGGTCTTGGTGCACTCCTACAGCACCTGCTACAGGTCGGCACCCAGGCACCCCCAGAAACGTAGAAGTCTTAGTTCCTGTTTCTTTTGTTTCAGTGTGTGATTGTCTGTGCTATTGTGTGTGCAAATGTTTTTCTCTAAGTGCCTGATTTGTTCCTGCAATTGTTCTGTTGCTCATTTGACTTGTTTAGCTGAATGACTGGTGTACTGTTGACAGAAAGACCTGATATGTGCTTTCCCCACCTCCCACCACTGACAAAAACATTTAAAATCCTCCTTCCTCTCCCTCCACACTCCCCAAAAAACCTCAAACCTGTGACAGAAAACAGTGTCCTGAAGCAGATTCACATTGAAGTGCCAGTAAGAGCTATGTTTTGTTGTCTGTGAAATATGGAAATCAAAGGTGACTAACTGATGATCAGTGAAACCTAGTGGGTGAATGTGACTGCTGAGTAGTCTGTTGCTAAAGCGATGTGACATGTAAAATCTGTCCTGGCTGCAGAGATGAGCCCATCAACCAACTTCACCCAAGTGTACTGTCTAGCATGAGGATGTTTCACCCTCCACACATCCATCACAGCCAGCTCTGCTCCCAGCCTCGCCAATGCGGCAGCAGACTGTAGATGCGGCTCCTGGCCTGTCCTGTCCAGTGTGAAGTCTGTGGTGCAGAGAATGTGTGGTGTGAAGAGCCTCTGGAACAGATTGAGTCTGCCCGGGCCCTGGTTGGGATCATAGACATTCACCTGACAGAAGCTGAGACCCTGGATCTCTGCCAACACTGCCTGGGACGATCACTGTGGACGAGGTGACTCTCACGTCCAACCTTGGAGAGAAAAGCAACTACTCCTGCAGACAGATTGGTGCCGTGAGACACCTTCTGCAAAGTTCAGGAACTTTTCAGGAAGTAATCCGTCACCTTTACAGACTGCCCAAAGGTTTCATCCAGGAAGCTGCTAATGTCCTCTAGAGTGTAGAGGACATTAGCAGGACAGCCTCAGTGATTGGGAGTCTGATACAGAGACACAGTCAGAGTCTTACTCATACTCCATCCCTTCCTCTTCCCCACCAACCCTCTGTGTTACACTTGTCTGCTCACACATCACCTGCGCACCAGCAGCCAGGTCAGATCCTGCTGCCTGCCCTCCCTGACCATTTTGCCCAGTAATCTGATCTGCTCCTACCTGACCTTCCTCTGCTCCTCCTACCTGCACCTCCTCTGTTCCTACCTGCACCTCCTCTGCTCCTACCTGCACCTCCTCTGTTCCCCATCCCCCATTTCTTCCATAGCAAACGCCAAACTGTCCCCTTTTGCTGTTTCTGTTCCTAGTTCTCCTACCGGTGCCTGTTCCTGCCTGCTGGAACCCTCTCCTGTGGCCCTGCCTAACAGCGGCGTCGGCGGCGCTAGCCGCCACCCTGACACCTGACACCGCGTTGCTGTAGGTGCGCTGATCAGCGGGCTTGTGAGAACAAGCAATGTGCTTATACCCCACATCGCCACACTCAAAACATTTCATGCTCCCTGTGCTGGCATAAACCATCTAGTGTCCTTCCCCATGCTTCACCCTAAAATACACATCTATAGTCTGTGAGGGACCTGTCACTTTTACAACCCAGACCAACCATCCTGAACCCACTCACCATCTTCCTGAAGCTGCGCAGCTCCTGCTCCAGTGCCTCATCGGGAAAAAACGGGGGAACTCCGGAGATGGTGACCTGGGTAGACGCAAACCGCGGACCGTCGAGCATAACTTGTGTAGGAGTGGTTCCAGGGAGAGCACATAGAGCATCCCCGACAACACACAGCCCTGCCGGACACCTCTATGCACCCTGACAGGAGCACACAGGCTGCCGTTGACCTTCAGCACAATCTTAATGTGACTGTATAGCACCTGGATCCTGGCAATAAAGCCTTTGCTGAAGCCAAACCTCTCCATGACCTCCATAGCTCCTCTCAGCCATATCACCAGAGTCTTGGAGAGCAGTTTGTAGTCCGTTCAGAGAAAAGACACCTGGCGCCAATTCTTAATGTCCTGCAGGTTCCCTCTCTTTGGCAGGAGAGCGATGACGGCTCTCCGGCAGGACACAGGCAGAGTCCCAGAGGCCAGACTCTCGTTGAAAACATCCATCATGTCGGGAGCCAAGATGTCCCAGTAGGACTTGTAGAACTCTACACTGTGTCCATCAATGCCGGGAGCCTTCCAGTTCTGCATGGTCTGCAGTACAACATGCAGCTCCTGCAGGGTCAGTGGCCGTTCGAGGCTGCAATTGATGTCCTCCGGTACCTGAGACAGTCCGTTGCAGAACTCTTCGAACTGGCCATCCATCCTTGTACTCGCTCTGGAACAACAATGAATAAAACTCCACAGGCTCTGATCCGGCCTGGCTCTGTCAGCTTCTGCCCAGTGTCTGAGAGCAGGGAGTGGATGGACTTCCTCTGCCCGCTCTTCTTCTCTAGGCTGAAATAGATGCTGTTTCATATATGGAAGCCCTTTTCCTGGCGTCTCTGGCCCGGTTCACGTTTAAACTCCCCACTTTAAAATTATTCATTGGGGGAATTATAAAACAAACACAAATAAAACAGTGTAAAAGACCAGTAAAAATGCGCAAAGTGCCTATTTATGCTTGTGTCATTGTGGACGAATTTGTCTTTTTATTTTCAGGATCAGATTTCTCAGTCTGAAGACTTCCTGGTCCGTAAGGTCCGATTCGGCTCTGTTTTTATATGGCCTTTAGCAGAAGTAGTTTTCCAGGATGACCCCCTTCATTTTTTTTAGTTTCCTGGAGAAAAGTTTTTATAATTTTTGCTGTGTATCCTTTTCCTCCCTGGCTGACTGACTGACTGGCTTGTCCCTGAGAGTGTGAGGTTACTGTCGTCAGACATGCAGTTCTCGCCGTCGCTGCTGTCTGATGACTCAACACCCCTACCTGTCTGCCTGCTGACTTTTGCCCCGATGTCATTACTTTGCTTGTTGCTCCTACATGTTTTTTGGCACAGTGGCAAGCACCTGCCCCATCACTCCCTCAGCCCCACCTGTCTGCCTCTCACCCATGTCATCCGCATGCACCTCACACACTTTACCTGTCTGTTGCTCACCTGTCTTTTCCTCACATCCTACCACTGTCGTTTGTTCAGTTAAACTGTTAGCATTATTTTGAACTGATACACCTCTCATCTTCCAGTTGACCAGTCTCGTCACCTTGGCTGTTGTCTGCCACACTGACTTCACCTATCTTATCCTCCCAGTCAGCTCTAACCTCTGCCGTGGTGTTCACACCCAGGGGGATGCCAGCGCCTGCCGCCGTCGCTTGGCTCTGTGGAGCACTTGGTGCGCCACTCCCCAGACCCGCAAGGGGCTCCACTATCCTGGCCTGGCTACTCAGTGGCGGCACCGCTGTCCGCTCAGATGTGTCCCTCCTCCCCGCAGCCGAAACACTTCATGGCCACTGAGGAGACGAAAAGCACATAGTCAAACCGATCAACTCTAACATGGAGGCGTACCTCCAGCTCCTCGCTGCAGTTATTAAGGATAACATCGACCTGCCTACGGTGGGAGACTACGTTTTTAAACAGTAGGGATTTGCACCCAGATGAGATTTTTCTCATAGGTGACACTATCTTCCCGTGTCTGGACAGTTCTGTGCACAAAAACTCGTCACTTATCAATGGATGAATGTTTGACAGGGTTACCTTTGTGGCAGGTCGACTCAGCGGCAAAACCTCTTCAAATGTTCCCCCAACATTGAGCCCTCTCTCCACCAGAAAAGCCTGCTCCACCTTGTTGACAAGCAGAATGACCGCGCCGTTCATTTGGGCCGCGGACTTAACCGAGCCATGCCCAATCACTTCCCCCACGGCGAGGAGGGCCACCTTCTCCACAGTACGCATCGACTCGGCACCCACTTTGATGCCGTGCCTCCGCGACAACCAGGAGAGATTCCCAACACTCACTGCCATGGTGCAGGGAACACCGGCCAGCCACACAAATGGCAGACTGGTGAACCCGCAAAAAAAGCGAACTTAACTAAAACTGCCCACAAACTAACCAAACACTACACCCACACTACACTAACACAACCACACAAGAAAATTTAAGAAAAAGGTTTGGTAAATTTGGAAAAAATCCAGTTGCTCTTAGCTCGCCCACTGCCTCCGCTCATGCTCAGAGAGAGAGAGAGAGAGAGAGAGAGAGAGAGAGTGAGAGAGAGAGAGAGAACAGGAAGTCCAGTGCAGCTTTTAAGCCAATGAGAAATCTGCACCCATGTGCCATGCCACTCAACGCCAACACCTTCCGAAAGATGGCGCCAAAGACACTGCAATGCAAAGAAAAAGTACACACAGTACCACAGCACCCAACCCCGGAAAAACATGGAATGGAAGCAGGCAATGCCATCACCCAACTAAATACCACTGATCAGAGCCATCACAAGGACGTTCTCCTCTTGCTTTAGGTCTTCCTCTTCCTCTACCTCCTACTTGTCCTCAACGGATTCCCCCTCTCACCCACACTCTTCTTCCTTTGACTTCTTCCATTTTGATTGATTGACAAATCACACACATCAGGTGAGCAAACACATGATGTGTGTGCTTAACCAATTGGTTAATGGGTGTGGTGATTTATCAGTCAGAGCTGTAAAATTGCAAAAAAGTGACATCATGATCGACATCTGTGTCAAATGTAGACAAGTGTGTTAAGCAATTTTTTTAATTTTTTACGGTGAAGTCTTGGCAACCACAGCTGCCCATATTTTACAGTGAATTCTATGTTTTTTTAAAAAAGTAATTTACTGTAAGCAACATATAGTTTTTTACTGTAAAATTAACAGATGCCCAAAAAAGCATATCGTAATGTCTCATACATTGTGACTGTATTTTTTACGGTTAAATCCTAGATAGGCATGTTGTGGCTGGAAACCCCAGAATTAGAAAACAGGTTTGTATGTAGCTGTCGCCGGTAAACCAACCTGCCTTTCGTTCCTGACCATGAGTCTACGTGCCCAGCCGCTACCGATCCAGCCCGCAGACGCACGCTCACAAGACGGTCCTTCTGGAGCACTGTGTGCCTGCGGCCTGCAACGGTTTTTAGCTTCAGCTGTGACACCCAGCTTTCCTTTGTGCCCGTAATAAAAACGCTGTGTTTTACCATTTGGTTGTGTTCTGACAGTGGCATAGCAATAACAAGAGATGGGGGCATGATATTGTGTTGTGGATGATTGTTCTGATGCAGCTCTGCTCTTTGCATGTTGAAATCATTGCCTGGAAAATGGCACCTTCCCTCATCAGGGTAAAAACAGCTTCGTAGTGACAAACCTTTGCATAATGACATGACGATGCTCTGCTGGCTTTGTGTAATTGTTTTTACTGGACTTTATTTTTCTTTCTTTCTTTCTTTTCAAAAGATGCACTTAATTTCTGTGCTCCCACTTCAGTGCCCACTGCTCATAAGAAGCAATGTTTTACTGAGTCTCAGAGATTAATTTGGTAAAAAAAAAAAAAAAAAAAAAAAAAGGGTTGTAGCGCATTATCTGCTTGAACACAAATTTATTATTTGAGGAGCAGGGAAATTACTGATAACATTACATCACCTTAATATTACACAGGGGAAACAGTTACATCCTGACGGATCCCTGGGCCATGCAGTTCTTTCTCAACTACTAGATCACATGTGTCAAACTCAAGGCACGCGGGCCAGATGTGGCCCGCCACGTCATTTGATGTGACCTATGAGAACTTAAAAGGTCTGTCTTAAAATGGGTACAAAGCATGCATTGACCATGACCTACATTTCCCACAATTCTCACGACTGCGCTACTCGGGAAGTGGTGGCATCTCGCAGGTTGCAAGCGCATCCACATCAAATGTGATTTTCAACAGTTGGAGTTGAGAATATAAGTGATAGTAAAATGTCCAAGAAGAGAAAAGCTGATGCAAATGGAAGGTTGTTCCAAGAAAAGACGGGAAAGTGAATACAGGTAAGTGCTTTAGGGACAAAAACAGGTATGTCTTTCAAGTTATGAGGCAGTGTTTACATCAATTCACTGTATATCGGCATTTTGACACCGAGCACACAAAAGTTAGCCTTTCAGATAAACAAAAAAATTTCCAAGAATTAAATGGAAAACTACGATTGCATTAAAGGCACAAAAAAACAACAACAAAAAAAACTGCAGCGGTGAAAGCTAACTTTTTTTGTGGCTGAAGAAATCGCCCGAGCTTCAGTCTCTTGCAGACGGTACCTTTTTGAAGCAGTGCTTGCTGAAGGTGCATGCATCACTAATGGCAACCTGTTCTATATGCTGTTCCTCGGATTGCCTCTGCACCTAAAACAAGACATTGACACACTGGTCACGGAAAAACAGACATCTGGCCAGAGAGCGCATAGGTAAGCATTTTTAAAGACCTAATTAAAATATAATAAAATGTACTTCAACCAAGAAGAAGTTAATATTAGTTAAACTGTATACAATTTAATGATTAGGCAAGCTGGCAGCCTGCTGAGTCATTATGAACAGTAACGACTTCTGCTGAGATCGCAAAAATAATGTGTCCATTATGTATGTTAAACATCACCAGAAACAGCTGATGGTTCACACAAAGTTTGAACAACAATGTATGGTGTACAGATCTGTTAGGCCTCTGTTTTCTGTCCAGTTCAGCTTGACCTCTTGAGTCCTACGTTATCTGGAGCCTCCGTGCTCCATGTCCTTGAGGGATGAGACAACAGGCTTTGTTTGTTTCAGGACAGCATAGAGCGAACCTGACTCTGAGATTTGCTCTGCGGTGGGTCTCTCAAAGTACAAAAAAGCAGCCTGTCGGCGGCCGGAGAGAGCAGAGTGCACCATCCCAAGTTCGGAGAGGAGCCGTCGTCTCGGCTGAGCGTTTTGTGGGCTCCTTTGGAGACCGAAGGTGGAGCGACGGTGAACTCTGCTCAAGTGGACTGACCTTTTGAATTCTGATTTGCCACTATGTTTTACCTTTGTAATTTTTATTCTTCTGATTCCATTTGAATGTATTTTTCTCTAATAAATTCTGGGTGACCTTTTTGAAAAAAGACAACTCTGGTACTCTGCGTCACTTTTTGACACGAACACGCAGGCAGGTGCCTTCTGAATTTTTCCATCAAGACTGAAAAATCCCACCAACAGTTACTTAATATGACAATTTAAAAGATTTATCTTATAACAGAGCAACTATTTAAAAAAAATATATATAATTTTTTTTTACAACTGTGCAAATGCATATATAGTATTTGCAATTTGAATAAGAAATTAATTCAGAGTTGTTCAACATTAACAACTAGTTACATTTATTTTACATTGCATTTGGTTGCAGTTGTACTTTCTTACCATTACATACGGCCCTTTGAGGGCAACATTTATGGTAATATGGCCCTCGGTGAAAATGAGTTTGCAGCCCCTGTAACTATTTTGTTACAGTTGAAACAGAAAATATTTTCTAGGATTGTTCCCCCCCTCCCCTCCCCTGCTTTCTCTGAGCAAATCAGAGTTGAGATTAGTAAGGGTCCCTAATAAAGCACAGATGAAGTATGTGCATGAAAGTTATACTTTCCCAAGACTTGTCAGTTGTAGTCATCCATATAAGCAAATTATTATATCAAATGTGTGATATTTGTTCAGCCACACGTTACCCACTTCACTATTGTAATGTAGCACTCAGGTTCTCTGATGGATCCCACTTTCCTTATCACACCCAGTTCTCTTGGTTCTATAATTTGATAATATGCCCACTCTTCAAAGGTACAGCAACAAGTTCTGTTTTGTAATTTTCAAGCCTACTGATCCCCGCTACCATCCAGCACATGAGTGCTAATCCTCTCTGTAACATACAGACTGCTCCTGTTAATTCGGCACAAGGGAGCAGTGGTATGCATTAATCCACACTGTCACCTCCCCATCTGTACAGAAATACCCTCCTGGTTTTGTGAGGCAAACATCCTTAATCTCAATTTAGCTCTTCTGTTCAGATTTTTTTTAAAGAATAGTATTTTTAGACAGTTTTCCTTTGAATATAGTGTGAAAGAATCTTCTTAATTTCAGAATTAATTTTTAAAAAATGAAAATCAACATGAAAGTCAACATTTCCAATGACGTTGAGGGAAAAAGTGCCTTTACCCAGTGGGAGCACAACATTGTTGCTGGATATCTAATAACTGCAGGTAAGATGAAGAACGAACACACACACACACACACACACACACACACACACACACACACACACACACACACACAGTCTATATTGTTTTTAAAAATGGATAGATTGGGCTCTAACCAAGTTAAGTTTGTGAGCCGGTCATATTACTTAAGCGTTGCTAACTGCTATAGGGAGCTGCCACTACTCCTGTTACTATTACCAATAACAGCAATGTTTATAACAAATACAGGAAATCCTGTAAAAGTTTTAGATGAGGATCCAAATCAGATTTTAGTGCTTCAAACGTGACTTTGTTACTATTTTGTTGTGTCTCTTTTCCTCACAGGTGTCATAAGTTTAACTAGCAACATTATGGTACTGCTGATGTTTGTGAAGTTTAAAGAGCTTCGGACTGCCACTAACTTCATAATCATCAACCTGGCTTTCACTGACATTGGAGTAGCTGGTATTGGTTATCCAATGTCGGCTGCCTCGGACATTCATGGCAGCTGGAAATTTGGCCACACTGGCTGTCAGGTGGGTGGAACAGCTTTGCAAAGATTATTTTGTTATCATTATTTCCCATGCCCTAGCTGGGTTTTTAGGAGCAGGGGGACAAAGGAGTTCTTAAGTTTATCAGAGTAGCATCATAGGGACCGAAAACTGTCACTGAACACATGCCTTTAGTAAATGTGTTGTGTAGTAAATGGTGCTCATGGTTCATAATGCAGAGAAGTTTCTCCAGGGTCCTCTTTGCCACTGTCACCAGTGAATCCAGCACTGCCTAAAAGAGTATCCACATTTGGTATCCTGTCTAGCCTATCACTCGGCTGTAGCCCCAGGATGATAGGCTGGACTGAAGTTCTTACGTGCATGCTTGAGCTGCGTTGATCTTCTGCATTTTTAGTAGACTGAGGTGGTCAGATATGCAGAAGCAGCAGGAAAGCTGCCATATCACTGTTCAAGTCTATAAGAAGAAACAAAAACTTTAATCCATTTCTATTTTTAAAACCTGATGGCTACATAATTTCATTTGGGATTTAATTCGATACCTCAATGATCCTCTGATGATTCATCACTGCACAGACTCCTGACAGATTTTAGCAAACTGTGGAGCACTGGGGTGGCAGTAAGTCTATGTTAGCAGGAGATGGCGCTGTTTATCACACTGCCTGTGTCAATTCAGCTCAACAAATATGTGTTGACACTGAAAACACCAAATAAAATTCTGGTTTTGTACAAATGAGCTGCTGTTACTGCAATCAAATTACTGTTGAGGTTGGTATCCCCTACCCATACCCCCAAGTTGTCAGTTATTTTGCCGGATCCAGCAAAAATGTCTACTACAAGGAGCTACCATGGCAACCAAAGAGTCCTACACTTTAAGTTTACTGTTGCCAGCCTACTATGAATGTGTATGAAGTGTAGCCAAACTTAGCTGTTTTTTGAGGGGTTTTTTTGGTAGAAGAAGAAAATTAGAAACTTTAATGTTAAAAGAAACACAGAAACTTTACCTAAGACAATCAGAAGCCATCATATTACCTTACCTGTTTTCAACTTTGACATGAAAGAAGATGAGGAAATGACCAGCAGTAACTCACACTGACATCTTTAACTATTTCGAAGCAGCAATGAAATACTGTGAAATAAGGGAAGCCAACCAGTATTTACGTAAAGGAAAAGTGTGTTGTGTGCTACTGTAAGACAGACAGTGTGTTTTTTTTAAAGGTGGGCATGAGTCCCAATCCTGTCAGCTAGCGCTAACCACTCTGCATGGGTGTTACTGAGCAACCAGGAGGCTAATGTTAGTGTAATAAGACTAATTGTCTACAAAAAATATAAGAAAGAACATACCTCCGGAGTCAGCGAGAGCGGGGGTGGAAGATGAATCACACGGTAATTGACTCTGGAATGAATATTATAATGGGTTACCGGTTGTCAAACATGCCAGCAACAACAATAATAGGATACAAATTCATGCAGAATGTGACAACTTCTTCAACACTCAGTGACTATTTCAATGGAACATAATAGCCAAGCCCGTTGTCAGCTTATCTTCACAAAATTGCATGAATTGTATGAAAAGTAGTCATTAGGGCGATTGGGGTGGTTGCTTCAGTGCATCACGCTTGATCCCTACCCGGCTAGCTGCACAGTTCCACTCAAAACTAAGCAGAGACTAGCCGTTTGTTTTGTTGCAATATTATTTGGAGAGGATATTCTACACCAGTAAGCAGAAATTTGATGTTTCAGGCCATACAATCATGTAACTTAGAACAGATGAAGCTGCTGGGTGACAACAGAAAGCAAGAAAGCACATCTGCCCTGTAAGAGAAGTTAGAAGACAATAATGATATAATATGGCATTGCCCATATTTTGGTGCTGAATTAGGTCGATACAGATCCTTTCTTCTTTTTATTCTGCCACGACATATTTGGGAATCATAACAAGGCTCGTAGCTGTAGCTCAGTGGTAACTGGCAAGCTGGATACCGAAACACTACTGATTTTGTGATTGTACTCAGAGTACAGCTGCTGCTCCTCCACATTAAGAGGAGCAGCGGCTGTACTCCGAGCTCCTCCCGGATGACAGAGCTTCTCACTCTATCTTAAAGGGAGAGCCAAGCTATCCTACAGAGGAAGCTCATTTCGGCTGCTTACACCCACGATTTTATTCTTTCGGTTTCTACCCAAAGCTGATGATCATAGGTGAGGGTAGAAACCAAGATCTACCGGTAAATCGAGAGCTATAACTTTTGGCTCAGCTCTCTCTTCGCCACAACGGATTGGTGCAGGGCCCACATTCCTTTAGACACAGCACCGATCTGCTTGTTGATCTCCCGCTCCATTCTTCCTTCACTTGTGTACAAGACCCCAAGGTACTAACTCCTCGACTTTGGGCCAACCTGGAGAAGGCACTCAACTTTTTTCTGGGTGATGGCATCAGATTTTGAGGTGTTAATTTTTGTCCTGGCTGCACACAGCTGCAAACTGATCCAGCGAGATCTGGAGATCACGGACTGACGAAGCCAGCAGGACCACATCATCTGCAAAAAGCAGAGACCTAATCCTGAGGTCACCAAACCCAAAGTGACCTGACAACCCAGGGTCCAGACCAGGATGCAGAGTTGTAGTCTTAC
>BJFM01004857.1:0-16169 GCA_016586285.1 Arothron firmamentum | reverse complement strand
CCCCCCCCCCCCCCCCACCTTCCTCCACCCAGAGTGGGTGGAACGTGGCTGCTCTCAGCTCCGGCAGAAGTTCTGCACCCGGCATCTACAGACGAAGCTCACCTTTTCCACCCAGAGAACGCCCAGATTTACAGACCACACCAGAACCAGAAGCAGCGTGACCACGGGTCACGTGACCGTCTGACACCTGCCTCAGTCCTGTTGGACTGATGGACACGAGCATGCGCCTCAGCTTGGTTTGAGGCCGGTGTTAGTCACCTGACCACGTTCCCAGAGCTCCATCCGCCCGGATCGGACCTTCACAAGGCCACAAACCTTGCTTGATGCTTCCCTGCACGTTAGTGCGATCGGACCCGGAACCCGACACGGCGGATCGTTCTGCGGGACACCACGTGGACACGCGGTCCTGAGGATGGAGACAAGGGTGAAGAACCAGGACAAAGCTAAACGCTTCAAGCAGCTAGCAGCGCTAACGCTAAACGCCCGCGGAGGAGATTGGGCTGCTCAAGCACCAGGTGACAGAACGTCTGGCCCCACTCGGTTACTGTTGCCATGACAGTCAGAAATGATACAACTGAAGACAAAAGGGAACACTGTCTGTCCGGCTTTATTCGTTTTTAAAGGTATATGATCCTGTCGATCAGCTTCTTTTAGCTTCGTCAGAGTCTCTCTGAGGAAGGGACTGCAGGAGAAAGATGGCGTCCCTCAGGGTTCAGTCCTGCGCCCACTCTTTTTCACACTGCATCTCAATAATCTTGGGCAGAAACTTCTCAACATTTTAATTTCTACACTGATGACAGCGTCACATCACGCTGAGGCTGCTCACCACCTACAGTTCACGGCTGATCCTCAACAGGAACATCAGCACCTCCTGGGACCACCGAACAGTTGACAAACTAAGTAGCAGCTAATAAACGTGTGCTTGGTGCCAGGCCTCCGGGGTTCCTACAGGTGTGATTATCTTTGGAATCTAACAACCCCAAGACGGAACATGAGGGCCAAGTCAGGAGAACAAAGAGCTGCTTCAGCTTCAGCACCGCAGAAAACAGGCTTTTCAAGTCTCACATGAAAAGGAGCCAAGTCCTCGTTTGAGCCGCCGATTGTTGAACACGGAGATCTGAGCCTGAACCTGATGAGGACTGGCTGCTTCCAGCGTTCCAGAGGAGTGAGAACAGCAGGATTAAAATATCTCTGGGAAGCTGAAACAACACCTGCGACCTGAGGGAGAAGCCTTCATGGCTACGAGCAGAGGAACGGATGGGCCCACCAGCCTTCCAAGCCAACCACGCAGAACTTTGCCGGGCCTGAGGGAGGTGTGGTTTCCCCCTGAGGCCAGTGGAGGGCGCTGTCTCTGTGAAACACAGGTGTGCCGTTAACCCTTTCCAACCCTGCACGATTTTCATATTCGCAAATTCCAAAGTGGTAAAATTAGCATTTCATAGTTGTGAGTTCTGTTGTCGAATTTGACCAAAGGATGAAAAGGAGAAACATTCCCCCATCAGCAGACACCGCGACCCACGAGCAAGGCAGGGAACACCTTCACGAATATAGCACAGCATGGGTTTTAACATGGTTTTAAATCCAGCTCAATAGCTTTGAAAACGGGCATTCCTCAGGGCTGTGTTCTCTCACCCATCCCGTTCTCTGCCCACACAAGCAACATCAGTAGCGGAGATGGACTCGCACTGTTTAAATATGCAGACGACATGGCCTTAGTGGCACACATCCCCGACACCCAAGCCCTGACACGGCACCAACAGGGAGTCCACACCCTGGTCCAAACATTTGCTGAGAGCTCCCTAGAGCTCAGCATAGCAAAGACTAAAGAGCTCCGCTGTGGACCTTCAATGGAAAACAACCCAGCCCCGCAGATCCATGGCCTGGGCGCAGAGCAGGTGGAGACTTTGAAATACCCGGGGACCAAGATGGACACCTGCCTGCCCTTTGGACCACATGTAGGTTCAACAGTGCCTCCACCTACTCAGGAAGCCCAGGTCTTTTAACAGCAAAGACATTTTAACTAACAGGATTTGAATCCATCCTGACTGATAACATCTCAACCTGGTTCAAGAACTGTACTATCTATCTATCTATCTATCTATCTATCTATCTATCTATCTATCTATCTATCTATCTATCTATCTATCTATCTATCTATCTATCTATCTATCTAGCTATTTTTCTAGGTGTTCAGGGGGAACCTGAAGAGGAACCCGCGATGATTCATCATTAAACACAGCCTACCAGTCACAGACTGGTGCCTCGGTCCAGATGTTGTCATCAACATCTGTCAGCACACGCTCAGCTCCACTGAGACACACACACACACATACACTCACACAAGTTCTGCCTGCTTCTCCACTGGTGCTTTAGCACCTCCCCCGCAGAGACCTGGACCAGCATTCATCATCTGTACCTTCGCCCACACACACACACACACACACACACACACACCTACAGAGCTCAGCGGCACCGTGCACGTCTCTGTCCGCATGGTTACCATAAAGCCTGCAGCTAGCCTGAACACACAAACACACACACGCGCACACGTCACAGAGCAACCTCCAACCACAAAACACACACACACAAACACAAACACACACACACACACACACACACACACACACACACACACACACACACACACACACACACACACACACACACACACACACACACACAGAAACTGCTCTGGTATATAACAAACAAGGGAACAACGTTCATTTTCAACTATGTGTACTCATTATTATTATTATTGTTGTTGTTGTTGTTGTTGTTGTTGTACAAGGTCTCAGCCTACAGACCAGGATACTTGTTGTCTGTTACTGTCCACTGATGTTGGACGCATCGATGACCTCCAGGATAAATGCAGAATAAGGAGGGACGCCGACGCTCGTTTGTCCCAGCAAATACAAACACATGCAAATGCTGCGCCTGCAGTCGAGCTGCGGGGACTGTTGCAGCGGGACAAACAGACAGGGCGCCACGTTCACGTCCTGCAGGCCCAGACGCCAGTCAGGACGCAGCAGCGAGACAAGAACAAGAACATCTGGAGAGGTCTGGCACAAGAAGACCGTCACCTGTTACTCGCTGTTCAGACCAAATGGCGGATCCCGGTCCAGATCTGGACCGAGTGATGGTTCTGTCCGGACCCATGACCAATCCCTGATAAATCTACGTGAACAGATTTTCATGGAGCATTTTCCCAGTAGTGGCAGCTATAGCTAGCGGCGCTGCTACTCCAGTTATTAGGGTAATAGCTCCACTCAGTCCATCCAATCAGATCGCGTGTTTACCCTTGTGTAGGCCTTCGATTTTTTAGGCTGGGACCGCTTTAATTTAAGAGAAAAAAAAGGGTTATTCTGCTCTGTTTGCACTTTATTTTTATTTATTTCATTTTGAGGTTTTTGTTTTCTTTACTCTGAAATAAAGGCCTTAAATTTACTTGCCTGGGCTACTTTTAGATTTGGTAAAAGAGCTAAATGAGCACTCAGGTAAACATCCTGCATTGTGAAAAATGTGGACAGAGAGGAAGGCTGTAGGACACAAACTCAGCTTCGTTTCGGACCTTTTACTTGGGAGGAAATTTTAATAATTGGACCTCAGTGAGTTTTAATTGAATACGCCTGGTTGGGACTGTTTATCAGCCTGTTTCCAGGAGGGATGGAAGGATGGAGGGATGGAAGGATGGAGGTTGTGGTCACGCTGTGGGTCGAGGGCTCTGTCAGACAGTCATAAGTGGGAGAAGACCTTGTCGTGATTCTTGGGGTTCTGTTCGTGTCTAGGACAGGGTTGTACCCAACAGAGGATTTTGCTGGTTGCCGTGGGAACCCCATTTCCTACTTTATCTGACTGTTTTACCTCCGTTGCCTGCCTGTTTGCTCCAGGTCTTCCTTCCTTTTGTTATTACTGTGGTAATCCCCACCATTAAAATTTGGAGGACCAAGAACAGACCCCACCTGCCAAGGTAGCCCTCACCTCCGCAGACCTTCTGAGGACTGGAACCAGCTCAGCCTTCCGAAGCAAAACCAGTAAAGACGCAGCAGAAGACGCCCAAAAGAAGCCTCCACGGTGAAAGTAACCCTTCCACCAGCCATCGGATCTGAGCGCTGCACTGACCTGGATCTACAGAGCTGGGTTTCCACGACGACGGGGACTTTCCGCCTCTAATTAGATCTGCGGAGAACTGAAATTCATTTTCTTCTTGGTCACCATCCAGCCTTGATCTCAAACCTGGTCTTTCTCAGGCCGTCCAGCACTGACCTCCACCTTCTGCCCCTGACCTCCACCTTCCACCCCTGACCTCCACCTTCCGCCCCTGACCTCCACCTTCCACCCCTGACCTCCACCTTCCACCCCTGACCTCCACCTTCCACCCCTGACCTCCACCTTCCACCCCTGACCTCCACCTTCCGCCCCTGACCTCCACCTTCCACCACACAGGAAATGAGTCTCATGTTTCACCTCAGCCAGCTGGGACCAGGACCAGAACACCTCTGAGCAGGAGCTAAACTGTTCTATTAAAGATGGGGTGCCTTTGCATGGAACTACAGCGGAACTACAGGAGAACCACAGCAGAACTACAGAAGAACCGCAGCAGAACTACAGGAGAACCACAGCAGAACTACAGAAGAACCGCAGCAGAACTACAGGAGAACCACAGCAGAACTACAGGAGAACTTTAGCAGAACTACAGGAGAACCACAGCAGAACTACAGCAGATCTACAGGAGATCTACAGCAGAACTACAGGAGAACTTTAGCAGAACTACAGCAGATCCACAGGAAATCTACAGCAGAACTACAGGAGAACCACAGCAGAACTACAGCAGATCTACAGGAGATCTACAGCAGAACTACAGGAGAACCACAGCAGAACTACAGGAGAACTTTAGCAGAACTACAGCAGATCCACAGGAGATCTACAGCAGAACCACAGCAGAACCACAGCAGATTTACAGGAGATCTACAGCAGAACTACAGGAGAATTACAGCAGAACCACAGCAGAACTACAGCAGAACCACAGCAGACCTAGAGCAGCTGAGCTGTGGGTGACTCCAGGTTCTGCTGCTTCACCTGACCCGAGACCAGCCTTTTACACACGGACCCACCAACTTTAACAGAGCCAAACACCAGTGGAGGCTGTAGCTGCACTGATCGATGGCTCCGGGTTCGCTTTTTTTGTTTTGTTTGTTTTTTGTTTTTGTTTTTAGCTCCGGACCTGTTTAGAAGCGAAACGTGCCCAAAAAAAGTTGCGTCGCTCTGCGCGTAAACAGCGCATCGGTACTTGTGCTCAGGCCAGGAGAAGCTCAGCCATGGAGCAGCAGCGGATCCTGGATCAGCAGCAGCAGCAGCAGACCTCCGGGATGTTCTTACCTTGCAGGTTCTGCACTCGCATGTCGCTGATCTGCCCGATAAATTCCTCCCGCTCGAACCAGTCTGCCCAGCCGCGTCCAGCCATCTGGAGCCGCGCAGAGAGCCGCAGGGACCCGGGAAGGATCGCTCACAAAGATCCCCCGGGTGGAGGAGGCGGAGGCGGTGGCGGAGGAGGAGCTGTTGCTGCAGCGGCCAGGAGCGGGCTATTGTCCAGCCGGTCGGCCTGGAGCCTTGCAGGCACGCGGGCGGACATTAACGGGAGGGAGCCTCTTCACCAGCCGACATGGCCGCTGCTTGAGCCGCTTCCTCCCGGGCGGAGACGCGGCGAACTCGGGGAGGTGAGGAGAGGCCGAGCGGAGCGCAGCCGCAGCACCTGGTTGGTATTTCCGAGGTGGGCGGAGTCAGAGGGCTGGGAAACGCCCCCGCCCCGCGCTCTCTCTCCCCGCCCCCCTCTACTTTTCTCTCTCTTTCTCACCCCCTCCCTCCCCCTCCATCTCAGATCACAAGGTTTATTTTCATGCTAATGTTCATATTTCATGGCCAACAGATATTTAGCACCACGTGTTCACACCCTCTCCAGTTTGACACACACACACACACACATTAATTGTTGCCGAGGACCAGGCTCTGGGTGGCCCTGCTCTTGTCTCCTGGCTGTCCCTGGTGCTGCTGCCCTGTCTGCAAAGAGTGTCCCCCGTCCAGGGGTGCCGTCCTTCCTGTGTAGCAGGAAGTGTGGACGCTGTCCGCGTCCACCTGCTCCTGCCGTGGGTGGTGGTGGCTCAGGGTCCTCGTCCACAGGACACCAGTGGGCCGTGTTTGGGCCGTCCACTTTCTAATCATATCTGATCTCCGACTGTGTGTGTGTGTGTGTGTGTGTGTGTGTGTGTGTGTGTGTGTGCGCGCGCGCGCGCCAGCTCTTGTGTACCAGAGGCTGATCAGCAGCAGGAACCGGGCTTTTCTCCTCCTGACCCCAGATCTGTTTGAAAGCCATCTGGCTAGCGTCACCGTGGTAACGCGGAGACGATGCTTCCGCGTGTTTGTCATCATCGCTGACTGTCACACGGCCAGGACCGTGCTGTTGCCAGCGCCTCTGAGCTGCCTGTTGAAGCAGTCAGCAGGATCAGGCGGTCCTGGTCTGCTCGAACGTTCCGTTTGTGGTTCTGAGGGGTGTAGATCTACCCCGGGATAGGCCCGATAGATCCCAGGTGCCCGGATCACCGGAGGGTTTCTGGTTCAAGTCCTAGCTGCTGAGCAAAAACAGGAAAGTGGGCTGTAGCAGGAAAGGTGCCGGGAGCACTGCCGAGGTGCCATTGAGCCTGAAGCTTCCCCGTGGAGGACGGCTCAGACAGCCTCTGACAGTTTCTTCTTCTCTTTTGTCCGTCTCCAGGACAGGAATCCATCTTTAGGACCTTCCTTGACATTTGGACACGAAACAGACCCTAGAATGCGTGTGTGTGTGTGTGTGTGTGGACAAGAATCCCAATACAACATGAGGCTTAAGGGTCCAGGTTGAGACCATGTCCACATACAGGCCTGCCTGAGTCAGTCAGCCCAGTCAGGCAGTACTAGTACTACCTCAGAGAGTACTGGTACTCTTTCTCTAAGGTAGTACTAGTGCTCAAGAAGAAGAAGAGCTGAGATCATCGTAGTTCTTGCTAAAAAACAGTCACACCCGTGACCTGCTGGAGACCGTGCTCTCCAGGTGAGAGGACTTCCCGCCCCAGGTGGAGGAGGTCAGGTCCCTCTGGAGGGGGGGCAGCAAACGGAGAAAACTGAACCAGCTGCTCAGGCGAGGTGTCTGGATCTGGTTAGCCCAGCTTAGCATAGCGATTTGGAAGAGGAAGAGACGAAACTCATCTCTTGGGAAAAACCAGACAGAGCATGTCGCTGGCAGGCTGCGGGCTCCAGATTGCTGCACAGCTCGGCTAGCGTAGGAGGCTGAGAGGGAGCACCGACACTTGGAGCACGCACACGCGCCACCAGGCGTGCACGAGTAACAGGATACATAACGACACCTCCAAGTGCAGAGAACATCAGCTTCCACCAGGCTCTGGAGATCCCTCCAGAAGCAGCTCGCTAACTCATGCTAGTGCGTTTGGATCCGAACCAGAGTGTGTGTGTGTGTGTGTGTGTGTGTGTGTCTACGCTTCACACACACTGTGGGAGGAAACTGCAGTGCGTCTGCACAGGGAGAACATGCAAACTCCGCAAGGAAAGGCTGGAGCCGGGATTCGAACCCCAAACCTTCTCGCTGTGAGGCGACGGTGCTAACCACTGCACCACCGTACCGCCCCAAGGTGGTGCCAACAGCGTCAGCCTCCCTCATCTGTTAGGCTTTTTGATCCCATGAAAACACAATTTTTGCAGCAGCATCTTTATTTGGTAATAACACGGTTATAAACAAGCTCTGCTGACTAACGTGAGGACATCCATCGGTATTCATTCATGAATAGACTGCAGCTTTGGATAAATGACGCCAGCTGTCTGGCTTGCGCGGTCGTCACCAACAGTCGCACGTTTCCGTGGCAGCAGAAAGGTATGGATGGGAGGAGCAGCAGCATCACCAGCCGCTGGTTGCGCTGGTTTACAGGTGAGCGCGTGGTTACCGTGGCGCTCAGGTGCACGTGCGCGTTCACGCCTTCGGCAGCAGTCAGAACCCATAGGGGGTAGCAGATCCTTGCCCTCCAGGCACCGCGCTGGAGCTGCTGCACATGACGCAACAGCTCAGGTGCTGAGGCCGCCGCTGTTGCCGTAGCAACATGACAACTCAATAATAGATGTGAATTCAACCAAAAAAGGGAAAAGTGAGTGAGTGTGTGAGGGCACGCGGAGGTGCAAATGTATTTTTAAGGGCATGTCTGGAGCGAAAGGGGCAAGAATTGGGCATTAAAAGCACTGTTGTTTTGGGTTTGGACAAAAATGTTGGATTTGTGAGATTTCCAACACAAGCATGAAGAGAACACGGTGGTCAGGTGGTGTTTGCGCTGCTGCTCGGGCGCCTGACGCGCACGGATCAAAGAGCTCAGAGCTAAGCCCTGAACAGGGAGCGACGGGCTGAAGGCCGCGGCCCTCTGGAGACGAGAGCGTCTGCGCTCCGGCTCCATCCTCCACCCTCCACCGCCCCGTGGACCCGCCGCGGGGCGCTGGAGCTCTCTGCAGCCAGCAGGCGGCGCAGTGAGGCAGCGGTGAAGCGTTGCTGAGGAGCTTCCACCTTCACCTTCACCTTGGTGCAGCTATTGAGGGGCTTGGGTGTAACCTCTTGTGTGTGTGTGTGTGTGTGACGTCAAAAACGAAGGCAGCAGCTGATCGCTGATGTGCAGAAGTTTGTTTGACTTTTGGATGAAGGTTCTATATTTATTTGGTTCTGCTCGGAGCCGTCTTTTGGTCCCAGCCAAGAAAAAGAACTTTAAAGCCTTCAGTTTGCAGTTGCAGGAGAAAACAAAGAAGAAAGATAATTTAGAGGAAAAGCGTTGGGTTGCAGGTTGGTTCCTCTCCAGCTACATTCCTTTAGCCCTCCATGACTCATGAAAGCGTTTGCAGATCCTGGATCAGCCGCTGAGCTAACATAAACCACCGCTACAGCTTTTACAACGGAAGGCTGGCATGGAGCTGTGGAAGGCGGGAGGACGGCTGCGAACACCTGGAGGAGTCCAAAGCTGCGCCGCCTTCACGTCGGCGGCGGACCGTCGTAGCGCAGCATGATGTTGAAGGAGCGGGCGAAGTTGTTGGAGACGGAGCAGCTGGAGCTGGAGTCCATCAGGGGCAGGAGGAAGGCCAGCAGCAGCAGAGCGAGGAGCAGCAGCCAGAGAGGAAGAGCCAGCCGACACACCCGCTGCAGCAGGCCGCCTTTCTGCAGCAACGACAGCAACAGCGGCACACGTTAGCCCAACCCTAGCCTCTGCTAGCAGGGAGGCTGCTGGCTAACCAGGATCCGCTCACGCCGCTTCCTGCTCTGGGATCACATGACGCTGCTAATCAGACGGCCGCTCGGATCGGCCAGATCTCCGTTCAACATCCTTTCATTGACTCAATCATGTAATCTGTAATCTGATTACTCTTTCTGATGGTTGAGTTGGATGTTTTTCATCGGAGAGGTCAAGCCTCGGGCATTGCGTTCCTTCTAAAACCACACACACACACACACACACACACACACACACTCACACCCAAAAAAGGAGCGTCTCAAATCAGCCTCAGGAACTTTCAGAGCTACTTCCTGGCCAGTGGGTTGTCCTCCTCTCCCACCCTGATTACAGGCCAGTTTAATAAAGAAGCCAACCGGGTGGTCTCCAGGTCCTGGTCCCAAAGTCAGCCCCCGATGCGAGTTCTCTTCACTCAGGGAAGCAGCAGGGGACAGGCCCGTGTGTGTGTGTGTTAAGGTTAAAGATTAATACGAGACCAAATGAAATTGCTGGGCACACACTCACTGAACAAACACACACCATCCGTGAGCGAACAGGTGTTGTATCTGCTGTTAGTGAAACTCACAAGAAAGAGCGAGGCCGCCCCAACCGGCGGCACCGCCTTATCCACATGAAGTCCGAGAGTGTGCATGTGCTGAGGGATCTATGCCCTTACCTTTGGAACCTTTGCTGTAACGGCAGGATCCTCCTCTTTTGTTGCGTGGAGTCTCTGCACAGATAGGAAAAATAACAATAACAGGATGACGGGAATGATCATCAAACAGTCACCCAGCACCGCCCTGACCGCAGAAGGCAGGCCGCACTGCTGTGCAACACCGCCACCATGTGGCCAAAAGCGGTCATGACAACATATCCCACCATGGCGCTCTTCCTGCTCCTGAGGTCCCCCACGTCCTTCAGCTTGGACTTGTGCAGCATCCAGCGGTAACGCAGCTCCTCCAGACACACGTCCTCTGACTCTCCACCAGCAGCAGCAGCAGCAGCGCTGGCGGGACTCTCCTGGAGCAACAGCTGGAACTGCTGCTGGCCCCAGCCCAGCCCTGCCCTCAGCGCCTGAGCCAGGACACAGCAGAGTCTGATCACGGCCCTGGCCAGGCTCTCCCAGTAGCACCAGTGCCACCACCGGTCACACCAAGAACACTGCCAGCTTTGTTCAGCCGTGGACAGAAGCTACGGTCACCTTGAGGGTGTCCCGCTGGGCCGCCAGCTGCTGCGGGCTCCGTGGAGACGGCGTGCTGCTGAGGATGCTGGACAGAAGGTCACTCTGCTGGGAGAGCCAGGCCTGAAAAGCCCTCCTCCTGGACAGACAGGCTCCTGCTCCGGCTCCTCCCTGCAAGAGCCACAAGCAGCCGTCAGCACCAACCGCATCCCTGGAGACACTTCTGAGCTGGCTTTCCTGGGACATCCACCCAGGTGGAGATGGCTCAGGAAGGATCAACTGGAAGTCTGGAAGTTTAGTGGCTGTTCCATCCGTGTGCACATGAAGAATGATCCATTTCTGCCAGATCATTTTCTGTTTGTGGTCTAAACTTCCAGACTTCCAGCTGATCCTTCCTGAACCATCTCCACCTGGGTGGATGGACAGATCCCAAAGCAGTGAAGAGAGATGGAGAGCAGAGAAGAGTAGTGGAGAAGAGTGATGAGAAGAGTGGTGGAGAAGAGTGAAGAAGAGTAAAGAAGAGTGGTGGAGAAGAGTAAAGAAGAGTAAAGAAGAGTGGTGGAGAAGAGTGAAGAAGAGTGAAGAAGAGTGGTGGAGAAAAGTGATGAGAAGAGTGGTGGAGAAGAGTGAAGAAGAGTGGTGGAGAAGAGTGAAGAAGAGTGGTGGAGAAAAGTGATGAGAAGAGTGGTGGAGAAGAGTGAAGAAGAGTAAAGAAGAGTGGGGGAGAAGAGTGATGGAGAAGTGGTGGAGAAGCGTGGTGTGGAGTCACCGTGGTGTGTTGGCTGGCTGCGGTTGCCAGGTGCTGGCTGTCCTCCCTCTCTCCTGCAGGCAGGCCTCCCTCTGCTGGGGGCGGCTCTTCTCCAGGGGGGGGAGCCTGCCTGCGGGGAGGCTCCCGCTCTGCTGCCCTCTTCTGCTCCTCAGCTCCAGCCCGGCTGAGACGGCGCTCCTGTCCCTCCGCTCCGGCTCCGCCGCCTGCAGAGCTGACAGGAAACTCTGCTGGACTGCCTGGTTGTTGGCTGTCCCTCCAGCTTTGGCCCAGATCTGCCACCGTGTGGTGGTGGTGGTGGTGGTGTTTGGTGACTGGAGACACGTGTTCTCCAACCATCCACAGCTCTGATGGTGCTGCTGAGCTGTCCAACAGTCTAGAAGAGACGCAGGGACAGGACCAGTCAAGATATGGACACGGACACACACACACACACACACACACACGCTCCTGCACTGATAAAAGGTAAGGTCAAGGTCATTTCAGGACTGAATGACTGGACCGGGGCAGCTGTCAGGACTGAATGACCGGGGATAAGCAGACACCTGAAGCAGGCAGCCATTGTTACCTGTGCAGATTGAGGCTGATGTTGTAGAGCGCCAGCCAGGACTCCTGCAAGCGCTTCAGGTCTCGCAGACTGTGGACCTGACCGTCCACAGACGTCTTCTCCAAGACCCTCTGAGCCTGGACCTCCATCTGCTGCAGCTGAAGCTCCTTCTCTGGAAACTCTCCCAGGGCTCTCTGATGACAGAGAAGACAGCTTAAAGCAACTCATTTACCGCCTGTCTGGCAGGACGGCAGCCTAATTATCAAGAGTTCTGGCTGGAACCACCAGTGGAGACCAGGACCAGGCTCCATCTGCAGCTGGACCATCATGAAGTCAGCAGTGATGCTGAGGGATGCAAACGCAGCGATGGCCGTCATGGAGCATGGGGCGGGTTGGTGGACATTCAGAGGGTTCTGCTGACCCTGCTCTGAACCATCCAGGCTGTTGCCTTGGAGATGATGCGGGACACAGAGGAACAGCAGCGTCTGTGGGGGTACAGTCGAGCAGGCCCAGGGCAGTCCACAGTAGACCGACTGGCTGGCTGGCTGACTGACAGACAGACTGCTTTTTCTTTCACAGGGTCAGCCCGTTTGCTTCTCATAGTTGTAAACAACACTACAAACACACACACACACACACACATACACGCACCTCAGCTTCATGTCGACGACCTTCCACGCTCCACTGTCCTGAGGGGCTGCAGAAGGACTCCAGCTTCTGCCTCATGATCATCAGCCACTTCTCCATGTTCAGCAGGGCATCGTGGAAGGCTTCGTGCTCCAGGATGCCTTCCTCGCTCTCACGCACCTTCACCTGGGTGCAGAGATCAGCATGCGGTACATGACATCATCAATATACCCTACCTGGACAGCCGTGACATCACAATAACATCCCAAACACTGTTGGGGGGGGGGGTCGAAACATTCTTTTACCTTCTTTAGTTTATGAATGAAGCAACTAGACTATTATTAAAAGCACACAAGATGGCGGTGGGCTTCAGGAGGACAGGCCTGGACACCCTCCCCCTCCCCCGCACATCAAAGCAGCAGCCGTGGAAGTCCTGTCTGGATAGCAAGCACAGGGGCTGGAGGCTGGACACTTTGTAGGGTGTGTGAATGTGTAGATTTCTCTTTCTTAAAACACCATTTTTATCTAGAATTGCACTTTGCTTTTGCTTATTTGGCCTTTAAAGGGGCTGTAACCAGACCCTCGTGTGTGAATGTGTGCTGCTATGACAATAACCTTATAAACAATAGACAAAAAAAGAAACAAAATGGCTGATTTTCCTCACAAATTATTCAGTGTTTGCATGAATCCAAAATGGTGTATGCTGCAGAAAAAAATCCAGGAGACGTTTCCAGGAGACGGTGACGCCTGCGCGCCACCGTGACGGTCTGTTTACTGGCTGCTCCAGTCCCGCGCGGCTGCCTTTATACGACAACAGCACAAATTTATCCGCGTGAGCACACTCCCGTGTCCTTAGCCAAGCCACGGCGCTCTGGGCCACGTAGGTGAAGCAGGAAGACCTTCAAAGACTGCCCTTTTGCTTGTATTGTTCTTTGCTTTCTTATAGATTTTAGGCGGAGCAGATCAGTGTTGATTATTCTGGAAAGCTACAGAAAGGCTTTTGGCTCAGGAACGCCTGTGAATTTAGATGAGGAGCGAGCGTCGGTGTGCCCAGCTCTCTCTGCGCCATCCGCTTTTGCCAGCTCCCAGTTTCAGCCGTGTCCTGCATTTCAGCGCGGAAATTCCCGCATGTTACATCACAGCTTTTCAGACCTGCTGCAGGCACGAAAAAGCTGTGTTTTTCCGGAGCGACTGGAAATGTAAATGAAGCTGAATGTTAGCGCGTTCGCGTGTGAATGTGTTTGACGCTGGCAGGACTGAAGTAAACATCTACGTCATTGTCACGGCAGGGTTCCAAGCAGCCACTTTAATGCCGGTGAGCGTGTTTTGATCCAGTAAAGGCCGTTCGTCAACAGAACAAGACGCCGGGTTCCAACTCATCATGACATCCTCCTCTTTGATGCTGGGCAACACAAATTGAACACATTCCCATCACCAGCTGGGTAACTCTGGTCCTCCAGAGGCAAAGTCAGAGTGATGAAATCTCCAGGAAATGCTCAGCTGGATTTCCAGTGCACGTTTGTGTGCCCAGTATCGCACCGACCTTTCCGGATATAATTTCCTGTCAGTTTTGGTGACTATTGCAGCTCTAAAAGTGCGGCGACCTTCCCGAATATGAGAAAAGCCGACTGTTGTGAGGAGGAAGATGCCTTCATTAAGAATATCAACATTCTAGGAGAGTTTGTTTGAATCAAGCCGCAAACTGCTGAGAGTAGTGAGGGAGTAATAATTTATGTGCTGAGCAGAGGTTACATGAAAGGAGTCGTGGTTTGTTGGTAGCAACAGCTCTTCTAACTTACCCTGACTGTTGAAAGCAGCTGGGTCCAGTCAGCATACAGCCTCTCAAACTGGCTACTGTTGCTTTGACTGCTTGACACCAGGGTCTCCAGAGCAATAATATGGCCTTCACAATCCTCCACGTCTTTCTGGATCATCTGCAGAAGACACAACAGAAAATACACTGTGGCAAAGTTCTCCCATTAGTCCCTGTTAGAGTCACTTTACTCCAGATGGTCTAGGACAGGCATGGGCAAACTACGGCCCGCGGGCCACATGTGGCCCATTAAGGCTTTTAACCCGGCCCACCAAAACATGTTAGCATAGCAAGCAGTCAACAAAAGAACGGGAAGCTATTGCTCTGCACCGTTCCCACTGAAACTAAAAGTAAGTTTCGCCATTGTGTTGTTGTAAAAAAAATGCATTTGAAAAATGATTTGTTCAATAAGCCTTACACGTCATTTCTGTTTAGGGGTGCGCGCAACTGATGTGCAAGTGCACGTGCGTTCTCAAAATAAACAATGTGCACCAGATAACGTGCTCGGCATACTGGCGCAGTGACTCGGTTGCGTCCTTTCACTGGTTGTTACTGAGTTTTGGCCCATGGGAGCGCACATTGAATAGAAGCAGAAGGACAAGTGGACCTGCATCTCCTAATGTTTTTGAAATTAAGACAGTCAGGAAGAGAGTGATGATGACGATATTTCAAACGATAAAAGAACTTTCAGTGCTTTTAAATAGTAACTTTTAGTAATAAAAAAAGCTGTATTTCATTTAATTTTCAGTGTTTTAAGAGTCATTTCAATAACGAGCTCAATATCGTAAGGATTCAAAGACAGATATTTTGTTGCAATGCTTTTGTTCATTTTTAATTATATTAAAGCATTATGTTTTCTACATATCCCATGATCTATCTTTGTCTCCTATGAGGTGGGTAACCAAAACACGGAGTGAAAATCCGCTCTGTTAAAGTAAGATCCAAACACTTCCAACACATCCATCCCCATCCCAGCTAACTTTGCTATGATGTGGCTCCTGGGGAGAGGTGCAGAGGAGCAGCAGCAGCAGCCCTGATCGATCTGAGCTCTGCTGATGAGAGAGCTCAGACAGTTGGGAACACTGGAAGCACTGATGTTGTCCAGGGCAGCTGCAGCGCCTCTGAAGTCTCTGCGTCCGCTGCTCTAGTGATTACCAGAGGTTACTATTCTTCATGAGCTATACCTGCTAAAACGGCATGATATAACAACCACTGTGGAGCCAGCAAAAGACAAAGAAATCTCCTCTGACGTGATCAGACGGACATTCAGAAGATCTTCTGATCTGAGCACTACTGTGGTTCATGTGACCGCTAACGTGACACATCACGATGGTGGTATGAAGGCTGAAAATCCCGTTCGGTTGTGGTTAGCGCCTCTAATTCTCATAGTGGTTAAAGTGCAGGGCTGGTGTATTAATGAGGGAACGTAGCTCACGGAGAATCTTCAAACATAATCATCTTAAAATCTGATTCCATAATAACTACGTTTCATCTTCTGGATACTAAAATATTGATGGGCATCCCAGAAAGTACGATAGCATGAAGAAAACATCGCTGATTTCATGAACAAGCAGCTGCTAATTAAAATGAATTTGAATGTAGCACATCAAAAGCATGACTAGACAATTCCACAGAAATTGTGACTATGTGCCTCCACTCTGGCCCGTCCCAGCTCTTCATGCCCACCCACCAGTCCCCTCATGAGCTGAGCAGACTTGTGACCTCCCTCGTCACTCCCTGTACACGCCCTCTTCCCTCCCTCGTCACGCCCTGTTCCCTCCCTCGTGACTCCCTGCTCACTCCCGTGTAACTCCCAGTTGCCACCCTGTTCACCCCCTGTTCGCTCCCTCGTCACTCCCTGTTCACGCCCTCTTCTCTTCCTCGTCACGCCCTGTTTCCTCCCTGGTCACTCCCTGTTCACGCCCTGTTCATGCCCTGTTCACGCCCTGTTCCCTCCC
>BJFM01004854.1:2276-13770 GCA_016586285.1 Arothron firmamentum | reverse complement strand
TCCCCTGACCCCTCCCATCCCCTGACCCCTCCCCTCCCCTGACCCCTCCCATCCCCTGACCCCTCCCCTCCCTCTGTCTCAGAGAGTATCTGGCCATCTTCAAGAAGACGGTGGCCATGCACGAGGTCTTTCTGTGCCGCATTGCTGCTCACCCGGTTCTCAGGAAAGACCTCAACTTCCACGTTTTTCTGGAGTACAACCAGGATGTGAGTCACATGACAGGCGTGTCACATGCTGCTGCTGGGGTGACGGGTGTGTGTGGGGTGTGTGACCTGTGCTTGGTGTTTGGGGACAGCTGAGTGTTCGAGGAAAGAACAAGAAGGAGAAGTTGGAGGATTTCTTCAAAAACGTTGTCAAGTCAGCAGATGGTGTTCTGGTGGCTGGAGTGAAGGTGAGTCCACACACACACACACACACACACACACACACACACACACACACACACACAGGGAGTCCCCCTGACACCTGTCCTGTGTGTCAGGATGTGGACGACTTCTTTGAGCACGAGAAGACGTTTTTGTTGGAGTATCACAACAGAGTCAAAGACGCCTCCGTCAAGTCTGACAGGATGATCCGCTCACACAAGAGTAAGGAGCCCAGCACGTGCACGTGCACGCGCCTGCAGCTGCAGGGGACGCAGCACTGACAGTGTGTGTGTGTGTCACAGACTCTGCTGACGACATCAACAGAATGGCCTCGTCTCTCTACGCGTTGGGGACTCAGGACTCCACAGATCTCTGCAAGTACGTCCAGCCCACGCCGCCGTTTCCTGTCTCTGCTCCTGCTGATGTCACTTCCTGTTGTCTTCCAGGTTCTTCCTGAAAGTGTCAGAGCTGTTTGAGAAGACGCGGGTACGTCTGCAGTCAGGTCACATGACCGTCCTCACACATTTGTCCACTGACCTGTGTGTGTGTGTGTGTGTGTGTGTGTGTGTGTCTGTCTGTGTGTGTGTTCTGCAGAAGATTGAAGCTCGCGTGGCAGCAGATGAAGACCTGAAACTGGCCGACCTGCTCAAATATTACCTGCGTGAGTCTCAGGCCGCCAAGGTGAGCGCTGCTGGTTCCTGTTCCTGTTGTGTGTGTGTGTGTGTGTGTGTGTGTGTGTGTGTGTGTGTGGTGTGAGGAACATTCTTCCAGTGTTTCATGGTCATGTGACTGCTGCAGGACCTCCTGTACCGCCGGGGCCGGGCCCTGGTGGACTATGAGAACGCCAACAAGGCTCTGGACAAAGCCCGGGCCAAGAACAGGGACGTCCTGCAGGCCGAGACCACCCAGCAGCTCTGCTGCCACAAGTTTGAGAAGATCTCCGAGTCCGCCAAGCAAGGTGAGGCGGAGCCGGCTCGGTCCGGCTCGGGTGCGTCTTGCCCGGCCTGCTGGCTCTGACGCTCTGCCCTCCGTCCTCAGAGCTCATCGACTTCAAGACGAGGCGAGTGGCGGCCTTCAGGAAGAACCTGGTGGAGCTGGCGGAGCTGGAGCTCAAACATGCAAAGGTGAGAGCACAGGTGACCTCAGAGAGAGGCTCTCCTGCTCACCTGTGTTCCTGCTCACCTGCAGGGGAACCTCCAGCTGCTGCAGAGCTGCCTGGGCATCCTGAAAGGAAACACATAACCTGTCAGCAGCCACGCCCCCTTCACCGCAGCCCCGCCCACCTCAGACTGGACACGCCCTCACCAGGAAGAGCCCCAACGGACGAAAGACCCAGAATTAAAGCAAGCAGGAAGTCCATCAGCGTCATCAGTTCTTCCTCCTCTTCTTCCTCTCTCTGCTGCCATCCATCCCATCGTCTTCTTCAGCATCCCTCTTCTGCTGTTGGCCGTCCAGCAGTCTTTCCTGACTGACCTTCATGAGACAGACCAACAGCAGAAGAATGTTGTAGTTAGCGTTAGCATGAGCGTCAGCGTTGCTGCTGCCCCCCAGCGCCGCTCCGCTTCCTTTACGGTCCGTTGCTTCTTCTGACCTACTGGGGGGAGGGGGTTTGCCACCGCCGCCAGAAAGCATGTGACCAGGAGGTCCGTTCAGAGCGGTTCTGAGTGGTCTGGTCCAGGCACTCCGCTCCGGGCGGTCCACTCTGAGCAGTTCTGGGCGGTCCGCTCTGGGTGGTCCGTTTCAGTCCGCTCCGGGCGCTCCAGTCCGGGCGCTCCGCTCCGTGCGGTCCGGTCCGCTCCGGGCGGTCCGCTCCGTGCGTTCCACTCCATGCGGTCCGGTCCGCTCCGTGCGGTCCACTCCATGCGGTCCGGTCCGTTCCGGGCGCTCCGCTCCGTGCGGTCCACTCCATGTGGTCCGGTCCGGGCGCTCCGCTCCGTGTGGTCCGCTCCGTGTGGTCCGGTCCGCTCCGGGCGCTCTGCTCCATGCAGTCCGGTCCGCGCCGTGCGGTCTGGTCCGCTCCGGGCGCTCTGCTCCGTGCGTTCCGGTCCGCTCCGTGCGGACCACTCCGTGTGGTCCAGTCTGGGCGCTCCGCTCCGGGCGGTCCGCTCCGGGCGGTCCGCTCCGCTCCGGGCGCTCCGCTCCGGGCGGTCCGCTCCGCTCCGGGCGGTCCGCTCCGGGCGGTCCGCTCTGAGGGCCTTCTTGCCTACCTGCTGCGTCTCTCAGGTCTTCCAGACTCTCTCTCTCCGGTCTTGTTCTGGCGGTACTCGGGCGTTTTGGGTCGGGGTCCAGCTGAGCGTTGAGTTCTCACTAAGTAGTAACATCACTTACTGACAAGCTTGTAACTGGCATTAAGGTGTGGGCTCTCACCTCCACCTTCATCCTCCTCCTCTCCAGATGTAGCCGTTGGTGGCCAGCAGCTCTGCTGGTCTTCTCATTCAGTCTTTTCCTTTTTCTATTTGAATGTTTTCCTGTGACCAAAGTTTCATTTAACTTCAGTGTGGAGGAAAACTCCGTTTCCATGGTAATACTGATATTCATTAAACTTTATGAACACTTTTCCTACAACGCTGGGCTGTGCTTTCCTGAGCTGCAGCTCTGAAAGATGTTCTCATGTAACAAGATGGAGAATGAGACATGTTGAAGGATGTCTTCTGAAGGACGTAGACGCGTGAAGACGTCTGCGTCCCGCTGGAGTCAAACAGCAGGATGAGGAAGAAAGAGGGCGTCTAAATAAACTAGGAGATCCTCAAACAGTGGATTCATTCCAGTCAGTCCCAGACGGAGCTTTGCTCCATCACTGACGGGTCTCAGGTGTCTGTAAATGTTGGTTATGATGGACTGAAAACCCAAAGTTCCGTCTGCTCTCAGCTGGGTCCAGGAACCTTCGTGGAGAGATGAATGAAAGGAAGGGCGAGGTAGGATGGGTGCAGAGGCATCAGACAGAAGCTCCAGCTCTGGAGGGTTGAGAAATGACGGTCCTCCAGGAGCAGGGGCAGGTTCTCCAGGCGTGGCCTGCAGCTGCAGCCAGAGCTTCAGCAGGATCCAGGACCTGCTGGAGGATCCAGACTCACCTGGGCTGAGAACCAGAACCAGCTGCAGGTTCACACCCCCGCCCCTCCTGATGCACCTGTGCTCAGGGGCCATCCTGCACACCTGTGGGCAGAGCCTGTTCTCAGAGACTAAGACTTACTATGTACTAGTTACCACATAGTAACTAATACCAGTTAGTATGTGGTAACTACCAGTTCCTATTGTAGCGTGAGGGTTGGAGCCGGGGCGGCTGGGTCACTCCGGATGGGAGGCTCAGCGAGATGGAGGCGGATCACTTTATAAAGCAGCTCTTTTTGTTGTTAATCTCCGTCTTCAACTTCTCTTCTTCTTTTTCTCATCCTCAAACAACCAATCATAACAGAGAGAACAGATCACATGGGGGGAAATAGAGAAGCCATCCAACATCAACACAGCTGCCTTAAAGAAGCGGGAACATGTAAATAAGAAATGTGACATGAATGCAGAACTGATATACATTATAATCCTGAAATCACTCTTAAATTAAAATCAAATGTCAATTATATCAACTTTTCAAACATAACTTGCTTCTTTTAACCTGACATGACTGTACGTTGCTGTGAATGACAAAAGCCCATTCAACCAACCACATATATAAAGATAAGATAAAGATAAAGATAAAGAGACTTTTATTTATCCCACGCTGGGGAAATTAACGTGTTACATGAGTAGCCCTGGTGTACATTACAGTAAAATAAAAAAACAAAACATATATATATATATATATATATATGCGGATAAAGACCAGATCATTTCATCAGTGTCAGCATTTGATTATGGTAGAAATGTAGGATTTCCAGAACTCATTTCATTTCATCTGTTTTGGGGGGGAAGCATTTAGTGACGCTCTTACTTTGAAGTGCAGGGCGGAAGCCCGTCGGGCTCGTGGCTGTTAGCTGCAGCTAGCTAGCTAGAGTCCGCAGACCTGCTAGCAGCACCAGAAGAGAGGAACCATGAGCTCCATCGGCACCGGGGTGAGTCTTTTTACATCCATATCGGTCAGACATTCTGTTTGGAACTGTTTCGGCCTCACACGATTCAACTTTACAATAAATAAGGCATACTTGATATTTTAAGCCGGTATTTTTGTCTGCTGTTAGCAAGCTAGCATGCTAGCTGCTGAGTCACACGGGCCATTCAGCTGCATTCAAGTGAAAATGAAAGTGGGAGAAGTTCACATTTAATTAAGCAAAGTTTTAACTAGAAAGAATCAGCAGAAATTAAAAAAAAAAATCGAAATAACTGCTTCATGAAGATGAAGCGGATGTGAGCTGGGATTGAAGCGTCAGCTAACAGACCCGGTGTGCGGAACATTGATCCCGTTTATGTGAAAAGTCTTGGTGAGGGCCCTGGTCCGCTGCCGGACCGGCCCGGTGGAGCTCTGCTGTGTCTGGACACTCATCCATGTGTCTGTGTTTCAGTATGACCTGTCAGCCTCCACCTTCTCCCCGGACGGACGCGTGTTTCAGGTGGAATACGCCATGAAGGCTGTGGAGAACAGCAGGTCAGCAGCTCCACGTCCTCCACCCACACCCCAACCACCTCCCACCGGCTCATGGTGCCGTCCACCTCCTGTCAGTAATGGAGACGCTGTCAACCAGCAAACAGACTTGCATGGAGGGATGAGGATGGGACACATGGTGGAGCTGATCTGGGGACGCCTGTTGGCCAGAGACGTTCTGATTAAGATGGACGTTTGTCCAGTTGACAGGAAGTGGACGGATGAAAACTAGAAATGTAGTCCTTTATTTACCTGTGTGTGTGTGTGTGTGTGTGTGTGTGTGTGTGTGTGTGTGTGTGTGTGTGTGTGTGTGTGTGTGTGTGTGGGGTTGTAGCACGGCCATCGCAATTCGCTGTAAGGACGGTGTTGTGTTCGGGGTGGAGAAGCTCGTCCTGTCCAAACTGTACGAAGAGGGCTCCAACAAACGCATCTTCAACATAGACAGACACGTCGGCATGGTAACCACACACACACACACACACACGTCCACTCTGAGTGTGAAGAAGACAGTTTATGCCGCCGGTTCTCTCCTCTCTCCAACGTCCTCAAAGTTCTGCCTCCGTGCTCGAGGCCTCCTGGAGCTGCTGAAGGTCCTTCAAGGTTGAACGTTTGCGTCTGATTTAATTTAAGCGCCTGAATTAGTCCAGAAGTAGAAGAACCAAAGAGGGAAGCTGAGCTCAGAGAGAAGAACGAGCACAGCAACGGTCAGACGTGTGCACAGCAACGTGCACAGCAACGTGCACACGTCTGACCGTTTTTTCTGGATTAAAGTGTCTTTTTGAGCCGTTTGCAGGGTTGAAGTTACAGAGTCTGACAGGAGCTCTGTTTCCTCTCTTTTCATCCACCTCTCCTCGTCTCTCCTCACCCCTCCTCCACCTCACCTCACCTGTCCTCGTCTCTCCTCCACCTCTCCTCCGCCTCTCCTCGTCTCTCCTCCCCTCTCCTCCACCTCTCCTCGCCCCTCCTCCACCTCTCCTACCCTCTCCTCACCTCTCCTCTCCTCTCCTCCACCTCTCCTACCCTCTCCTCCGCCTCTCCTCGTCTCTCCTCCACCTCTCCTCGCCCCTCCTCCACCTCTCCTCTCCTCTCCTCTCCTCCACCTCTCCTACCCTCTCCTCCACCTCTCCTCCACCTGCAGGCCGTGGCTGGGCTGCTGGCGGATGCCCGCTCCCTGGCAGACGTTGCCAAAGAAGAAGCTTCCAGCTTCAGGTCAAACTACGGCTATGACATCCCCCTGAAGGTCAGTGTGCATGAGCTGCTGCACGTGCAGGTGGATGCGGGCTGACGGCCTGAGCCTGACTGACTGCGTCTTCTTGCAGCATCTGGCAGACAGAGTGGCCATGTACGTGCACGCCTACACGCTGTACAGCGCCGTCAGGCCGTTTGGCTGCAGGTGAGAGTCTGCTGGCCCAGCCGAGCGTGCTGCCTTCAGGGACCGTCCGCACGCTGCTGAGGACTCGGGGTGGGATGATGACTGACAGTGGTTTCGCTCATTGGACTGAACCCCAGTGATGTCACTTCCTCTTGGCTGTCTGACCTTTCCCTGAGGCCACGTGCATGAGCGCGCTCACGTGCTCTGGGTGTAGACGCCTGTGCTGCGTTCACTTGTAGCTGCGCTGCCTCCTCAGCTGGGGTGTGTTTGTGTGTTGACAGCTTTATTTTGGGATCCTTTGACAAGGATGACGGTGCTCAGCTCTACATGGTGGATCCCTCAGGAATCTCCTACGTAAGTCAGCCTCTGGTCTGAGCAGGACCGGCCGGAGACGCCGCTGAAAGCTGCCTGAACGCAGCCCAGGTGGTGGAGGCATCCGCCCAGGACGCCGCTGACGGGACGCATGGACGGCGCCCTCCGTCCCATAATGGAGACGTGCTGGCTGTGTACCTGCCCCTCATCAATGCTGAGACCACTGATCGTGTGTGTGTGTGTGTGTGTGTGTGTGTGTGTGTGTGTTCAGGGTTACTGGGGCTGCGCCATTGGAAAAGCAAAGCAAGCTGCCAAGACAGAGATTGAGAAACTTCAGGTGAGGCATCACTTCAGGATGAACATTCATCAGTCCTGGTGAACGTGTGTCCTGAAGTGTGTGTGTGTGTGTGTGTGTGTGTGTGCAGATGAAGGACATGACGTGCAGAGAGTTGGTCAAAGAGGTCGCCAAAATGTGAGTCTGCTCCTTCAAAGGAAAGGCCTTGATGGTGATTTGTGATTCTGAGGTCAGAGTGAGAACTCCTCTCATCCAGGAGTGTTTTGGTCTTTGTGTGTGTGTGTGTGTGTGTGTGTGTGTGTAAAACCCCAAAACACAAGTTCATGTCAGTGTTGGTGACCTATCGAAGCCCTGCTGGCTGCACACACACACACACACACACACACAGAAACATGTGAGAAGAGACCCAGCCTGAGTGTGTGTGAGCATCACCAGCAGAAGTCAGTCTGTCTCCAGGCGACCGACGCGAGTGATCCATCTGTCTGTTGCAGAATCTACATAGTCCACGATGAGGTGAAGGACAAGGCCTTCGAGCTGGAGCTCAGCTGGGTGGGAGAAGGTAGCCGCCAACCAGCCACAGCCTGGCTGCTCTCCTCCACCTGCCCAGGTGCACAGCTGTCCTGTTGTCATGGTAACAACACTCAAACTCTACCTTTGGCTTCTTTTCAGTTACAAACGGACGTCACACACTCGTTCCCAAAGATGTCAGAGAGGAAGCGGAGAAGTATGCCAAGGTGAGACACAGGTGGAGGCAGACAGACAGGTGACACTGACAGACAGACAGACAGATGGGCAGACAGACAGGTGACACTGACAGACAGACAGACAGATGGGCAGACAGACAGGTGACACTGACAGACAGACAGACAGACGGGCAGACAGACAGGTGACACTGACAGACAGACAGACAGACAGATGGGCAGACAGACAGGTGACACTGAGGGACAGACGCAGACAGACAGGTGACCTGTGGTGTGTCTGTCTTTCAGGACTCTCTGGAGGAGGAGGACGACTCTGATGAAGACAACATGTGAACATGAATCTGAGTTTTTGTATTTCATCCTGTTTGATTTCACTGTCAGTAAAAGGTGGAGCCAGCTTGTGTTTGAGGTGGTGTTTTAAAGTGGAGTCAGGTGACCCCCCATGAAGGAAGGGGTGCTGCTGTCCCACCGTGGGGAGACGACAGAGACCTGTGAGTGTGAGCCTGCAGCTGGTGCTGAGCAGCGGTTCCTGCTGGTGGGGGCTCATGTTGGCAGGTGTGCTGCTGCTGCCCTGAAGCTGCAGCTGTGGGAGGAGCCCAGCGTCACCACCTGTCTGAGGTGCTCTCATGGAGGCTCCAGGCTCTGCTGGTTTCCTCCCAGTGCCTCCCAGTGCCTGTGTGAGCGCCTGTGGCTGCGCAGGGCACCAGCTCTGCTTGGTGACCTCACACAAAGTGTGACTAAACAAAGGCCTGGAACTAACGTTAGCCCCGTCAACGCTGACGTCAGATGACGTCACAGCCAGCCTCGCGTTCGGCTCTTAAAACATGGACGTTTTTGAAAGCGCCTCATTTACACACCTGTTCCGCTTTGAGACGCTGATCTGGCAATGACGTCACGGGCGCGGAGAAGGCGCGCTCCACTCACCTCTCCGTGGATTTCTGAGCGGTTCGCCCACAGAAGCAGCACGTATCGGGGCGGAGCTTCCGAGCGGCCCTAAAGAGAAGAAAACCAGTCAGCCAATCAGGACGCCCGCCAGCGTTGCGAACCAATCGCGCGTGACCAATTACGACATTCTTCTTTGCAGCTCGCCTCTGATTGGACGACCATCTAACCGTCGCCGTCATTTCCCTCGTGGCGCTGCGTTCGTATTGACGAATGGCGGAAACAGATCTCTCCTGTCCAATCACAATCCAAGATCTCGCTCGCCAATAGAATTTGGGGACCGCGAGAATCAGCGCGAGCGCAGCCAATCGCGTGTCCGGAAACAGAGCTCGGTGCTCAACAGCTTGTTGTTCATGTATCGCTTCTGACCTGAGCGAGAGGAAGCAGCCGCGGCCGTGAATGTAAGTAAAAATGTCCACATTCGGTGTCGAACAGGGCTTAAAGTGAGCAGCGGGCCACGAAGGAAGGGCCCTGCTAGCGGAGGACCGTGAGGTCCCCGAGAGCAGCCGTGAGGGCGAGCTGGCGCTGAATTGAATGGCAGCGGGACGCGGCTTGTTTTTGCTCTGAAGAAATGCGAAGCTTGTGCGTCTTTGTGGAGGCAGAGTCGTGTGTTGGAGACCTAACCCCAGCGCACTGGCCCCTCCACCGGCTGCCACTCTGTCTCCGGCGGCTTCAGAAACTTTCCAGCCTGGGCTGGAAGCTGGTGCGGCGGCTCCGCTGCTGAGTCGCTTTAAATCGCCATATGATCTCAAACTAGCTTGTTGAGTCGCCAGTTAGCCAAGTAGCTAAACTGAGCTCCAGCGCCAACTCCGCTCCGTTCTGCGGCCCTCCGGCGGCAAATAACCGCCTCTGGCTTCGGTCCGAGCCTCCACTCGGTGGTGTTGAGCGTCGCCTCCGCCTCGGCTGCGGCTCGTTAGCGGACGGCTGCCGGGGGAGAAGTTAGCTGAGCTAGCCGAGCTGACATGGCGAGCCGTGATGGCGACGTGACTCAGTGGAGCTGGGAGCGGAGCGGGAAGGACGGCTCCTCTCCGGGCTCCATTTCTCCGCCTCGCCTTCATCCAGGAGCTTCCGGCTACGGAGAGCTGCTGCTCCAGCACGGATGAATTAAACACTGTCAGCCAAATTGTTGAGAGCTCCTGAGGCCACATATTTGATGTGATCCGGGCAGGGAGGAGGGAGGGGGCTGCACCGAGCCAGGAAAGAATGCCTGAGCCGCCGGCAGCCAGCAGCTAGCCGCTTAGCTGCCGACCTGCCTGCTGTCGCCCTTGGAAAGTTTGAGTTGGTCCGGCCTGACGGCTCTAATCATCCCTCCTTTGTGTCTTCCAGAGATCTAAAGTCCTCCGAGCTGGCCCCCCCAAAATAACCAGAGACATGAAGGTAAGCGTGAGCGTCCACCTGGACCCTGAGGTTCCAGCAGGACACACCTGAGTCCAGGTCATCTGACACTTCCACTGTGTTTGCTGGTTTATGTGGTATTAGCATGCTCCACTGAACCGGACTCCAGAAACACCCTGTGTCCGTTTAGTCTGGGTCAAAACGGTGCCGGGACCACAGGCTCTGGATTCAGATGCATCCGTCTGGATGGATCCAAGGTTCCTGTCGATCCGTGTGACACCGCTAATGTACCAGGAGGACAACCTGGAGACACCACGGACGCCCTCGTGAACGGCGCCGTGTAACCACAAATGTCCATCAGATGCTGTGACTGGGGACGGCAGAAGCTGGTGTCCAGCTGAGCTTCAGAAGCTCAGACTTTAGTTTGAACTGAGGCCCAGAATTTATTATGATCACATAACAGAACCTTTCTGCACAAACTGGACCTGGTCAGTTCTGAAAATAACAAACCTCCAGCCCAAACCAAGGAAAGCAGCAGCACGCTAGAATAACCCTGGCCTGGTCTCCTCTGAGGACGGCACGTCTGCAGCAGCGGCGTGGTTGCACCTTCTTCTCCCCTCGGGTTCTTGACCTGAATGGTCTCAGCAGGCAGGAACCATCCTGCTGCAGCTGGACTCACGGTGCAGAGACGCAGTGCATGCTGGGACGGCGTTCTGACGCCTGTGCTTTTGTTTGCAGGCAGCTGATGAGCCTGCCTACCTGACAGTTGGAACAGACGTCAGCGCCAAGTATCGAGGAGCTTTCTGTGAGGCCAAGATCAAGACTGTGAAGCGTCTGGTAAAGGTGAAGGTGAGAGGTTTGAGAAGCAGGTCCTGGAGGGGCCCTGAGCAGGTCCTGGAGGGGCCCTGAGCAGGTCCTGGAGGGGCCCTGAGCAGGTCCTGGAGGGCCTCTGAGCAGGATGGAGACCTGAGTCCAGCCTTGCTCTGCTCCTCTCAGCTTCAGCAGAGCTTTCAGCTGCTCCCACAGCGTTCAAAACCACCAGCACACTTCCCTGACCTGTGTGGGAGGGTCGTGTGTGTGTGTGTGTGTGTGTGTGTGTGTGTGTGTGTGAGAGAGAGCGCAGGAGAGGAGCTGTCCTTCCCTCTCTCCACTCAGGACGTTGCTGCTTCACTTCCTGGTCGCGCAGTCACATGGTCCTGGTGTTCTTCAAGTAAACCCAGGACTCTTCAGTGAACCAGTCAGTCACTAGCACAGGTTTATATATATGTGTGTGTGTGTGTGTGTGTGTGTGTGTGTCTCGTCAGGTGACTCTGAAAGGTGAAAACACGTCTCAGGTGGTGCACGATGACCAGGTGAAAGGGCTGCTCAGGGTAAGGCTGCTCTTCTCCTGTGTTGTTCATCGCCATGGCAACGGGGCAGATTGACAGGTGTGTGTGTGTCTTCAGGTGGGATCTACAGTGGAGGTGAAGACCAACGAGGGCCTGTCGAGCGAAGCCGTCATCAGCAAGCTGACCGACGCCAGCCTCTACACTGTCGGTGAGTGGGGTTAGAGGGGTGGGGTTAGAGGGGTGGGGTTGGGGTTAGAGGGGTGGGGGTGGGGTT
>BJFM01004853.1:0-12369 GCA_016586285.1 Arothron firmamentum | reverse complement strand
GCTATTGGCTTGTTGCAGCTGTGCGTTTGTGTGTATTTGCTGTGTAATTGTTGAGTTCCAGGCGAGTGTGTAAGTGTGTGAAGGTGTTAGCCGTTAGCCACAGCCGCCGGTGGAGTTACTCCCTTCCAAACTTTTTTTCTGCAGATACTTGCAAATCCTAAATGTCAGAGTGGCGTGAAGGAATGTGAGTTCTGGAGGGGGGGAGAAGAGGGCGAGTCTGAGAGGAGATGTGCTGACTGCTGTGTCTGAGGGACACGGCGGGACACGTCCACAGAATTCCAATTCCCTGCTTTATTGTCAGATGATCCAAACGTCTGACGCATGCCAATGCGACCCGCAAACCCTGTCCTTCTGACGCACAGATGGACCCAAACCCGGACATTCCCACCGGTAAATGCACCCGATGACGGCAGCAGCTAAACGGTGAATGTCCACCTGTCCCCTGCAGGCGAGACAGGTGAGAGGAGCACGTGTGTGTGTTTATACACACACACCAAAAGGCCGGCGGTGCCTCAAACACCACAAATGTCTTCAGTTTAACCATTTCAGCGGATTATCCCGCAGCAGATGCGCGTGTGAGCGTTCCTCGTGCACACGCGAAGCTCGTTGTCCTTCAAAGGACATTTCATGGTCCATAAATATTGATGCGGGTCACAGCGATCTGGGGTTCAATACCAAGCACGGGAGATTTAATGTCCAAAGACAGGGATTCAGTCACTCGGGCCTCTGACGATGTTTCCGTCCATCCATCCATGCATCCATCCATCCATCCATCCATGGTTGTCCCATGAAAGCATGGCCTCTGGCGGTCTCTAGGGATGCTGGCCTTGCCGTTCCTCCTCTTTTGTGTCCCTCTCTCCGAAGGCTGTGATGGCTAACCCTCTTTATTTATGGCTGAGCTGGCTGTCTCATCACATACAATAACAAGTTGTGCAACAATGTTTCACCGGCCGAAAGTTTTATTACTCTCTTTGGGACAAATTGTCTACTTTGTCTCTTCTGAGACGACGCGATAAAAAGATAAATGGGAGCAACTTTTTTTTCTTTCCAGAGGAACAAACGGAACCTTCAGGGCTGTGAAATGCTGAAAAATCCTCTGGAACCTCAGAATGTTCTGACTGAGGTCCTTCCAGACACAAATACTGCACAGATCCGATACTCTAGGTTGTTTAAATCTGTAATTGTTCACTTGTTGCTGTGGTTACTTGTCAAATGACTATGACTGTGTCAAACGTTAGCTCCGGAGCTTCTGGAGGAGACCCGCATGTATGACTGACTTTAAAAGGAGGAAATACGGATTATTTAAAGACGCGGGTGTGATCAACAGGGCGCAGACAAACAGCAGATCATTGAACGTCCTTCTGATAAGCTCAAACAACAGCCATGAGTTGATAGAATCAAATGAAGGGCAGAGACGTGGTTGTTGTCATGACATCGTGCAGTAACTCTTTTATTTCATTAGTAAGAGAGGCTCAAAGATGGACCCCACTGCCGTTAGTTTACTTTAATAATCAAAACCAGAGAAAACGACCGGGAATATTTCATGTTTATGACATCATGAGTTTCCTAATCTGTCCCTTGTGCTGTGTAGTGTGTGTGTGTGAGTGTAACATGTGTGTGTGTATGTGCTGATGTGTCGTTGAAGTATGCATCCATCATCAATCACCCTCGTTGGGGTCAGCAGGGTTGGACCTCTGAGGTGCACGTAGCACAGTAAAAACCAGAATAACACCTGTGTGTGTGTGTGTGTGTGTGTGTGTGTGTGTGTGTGTGTGTGTGTGTGTGTGTGTGTGTGTGTGTGTGTGTGTGTGTGTGTGTGTGTGTGTGTAACATGAGGACAGTGCTGACCCTGGTGTTTCGTTGTAGGGAGAGGTGCAGCTCAGAGGTGTGTGTGCTGAGGCACTTGGATGGCTTAAACACACGCTGTCTGCACTCCAGAAAGCCTCACACTCTGTGTGTGTGTGCGGCTCCCCGTCATCACCAGGTATTTCACCCACACACACTGCTGCTGATGCCATGGATACACTGACAGACAGATCTTTGGTTATTTTTAGCACACTTCCTCCAGACTGAACGATAATCATTTATGTTTCACTTTAAAGTCGTTTTTTCTTTATTTTTCATGACTTGCATGACATTTTGCTGTTGATTTTTCTGTTTCTTTATCATCAACATTCATGTTTCTGTTTTTTTTTTTAAGTCAGCATGTGGATAAAAGAAGAGTCTGAGCAGTGTTAAAGTAGCTGAGGTTTGAAACCCGGAGGCATATTCACTATATTAGAGGTGCTGAGAGGAGCGTAAGAGGACCCCAGAGGGCGATTTATGGGATGTTTTATTGTAACCACATAAATTCACCCTGCTTTTAAAACATCCCAACACTTTTATGTGGTCTTCTCCTCCACCGACCAACACTTTCGAGCATCTTTTGCTTTACCTGAAAGCTGTGAGAAGCTTGTTTGTTGCCGTCTGGCTGTATTTGCCCGTCTCTGAGTAATCACAGCCCTGCTACTGTTGCTTTGTTACAAGAGAAAATAGCTGCTGTCTCTCCTGTGTAATTAAAGGAGAGCTTTCAGGAACACGCGTGTGTAGTTACGCGCAATTATCTGTGACGAGCTGACGGTCTAACAGGACACGTCGTTTTTAAGCATGAAACAGCAGCACCTCTTTGACCTTCAGTCTATTCTAGCTTTTTCCTCACACCATCAGTGTTGGTGTGTGTGTGTGTGTGTGTGTGTGTGTGTGTGTGTGTGTGTGTGTGTGTGTGTGTGGAGTGTTAATGTTTAGCAGCTAAACTGTCCCTCTGATTTGTATGCATGATGATGTATGAGGCCAGATCAAATAATGATGAGTCAGAGGCCACGTTTCATGTCAGCGAAGGCCACACCAACATAGAAACCAACACATCACCTTTTCTTTAAGTACTGATTTATTTAAACTGATTTTTATCAAAAACACATTTTTTAAAAAAGATATTTTTAATTGCCAGCACTACCAGCAGTTTTTCTAATGCCTGGATGCTGATGTTGGAGGAGCAGTTACACTCTTCACCAGCAGAGGGCGGAAATGTGCCCTGAACCGCCTGCTGGGACATTTGACAGGCTGTTGAAAGATTTGTGTCCTCACACTGGTCCATGAATTCTCCGTGAGGGACGGAGACTGTGGACAACCAGCCCGCAGTTGACACGGTTTAATATACTTTAGCAAGGGTGTTTTAGTTAAGTGTGTTTGATTTATGCAATGTCATCCTGGCGATGCTCAGTGAAAACTCTGTTTTGATTGTTCACATCGGAAGAACGATAGAAGAGAGAGAAAATGTCCCACTGTCTGTTCCTGCGGGACCACTGATGGACACCATTAATGCTGTTTTTTTCTCCTTTTTAAACCATTGAAAAGGTGCTTCTGATGGAGATGTGAAAGTGCTGATCATCGTGGTCCCCCAATGTCCTAAAATAAAAATAAAATTATCTGTGAAAAGAAAGCCTTAAGCATTTATCTTTATTTTTTGATAATATTAATATTTGTACCTTTATTTTGACACTAAAAAGTTCTATAATTATATTTATATACAAGAAGATAAATTACATCTCACAATTGAAAACATGTCAGAATTCTAGACAGGAACAAATATTCTCCTCTCCGTTTATTTGTGAAAGTGTCTTAAACTAATCTTGGCTGAAAGCAATCCTCAATGATCATTATTGGATATCTGGTTACCTGGAAACCCAAACTTTCTCCTGTTGTATATTAACGTCAGCATCCTGCAGGGGGCGCTGTCTATCTGCGAGTCGCAACTCACGCAGAAAGAAGAATAACGTAAATCCTCAAAGCATAAAGTTAATTAAATGATTCAAAGAAGCCAATGTTCCACTAGGCGTAAAAAAAACCATTGTAAATTTGTGAAATAATGTTCAATATTTTATTTTGGATGGAGAATTGTTTTAATTTAAATCTGTAAAAAAAAAAGAAAATACACATAACTAATATTTTGAAAAGATGGCATAAGTCTGAGTACATATAAAATATACATACAAATATAAGTATGAGGTATTTTTAAATTAGCACTGTATAATATATTGATTTTTTACTCATCTGAATGTGGAACAAATCTGGTGAAATCCAAAGAAAAACAGCAGCAGCAGCAGCAGCGTCCCAGCAAGCCTCCGCCCCTGGGGCGACGCGTGAAGGAGTGCATTGTGAAAAGCAAGTGTGTCCCGACACAATGTTGTGATTACAGTGAGAAAAGGGAGGAAAATGATGATGACAATGGCGATGAAGGCCGTTTAGCTGAACAATGGAGGCGTTGATGAATCCGGCTGGGATATGTGGGTCAGGCGAGGTCTGTGACAGACCCCACTGTTGTTGAGGAGATGTGGGGGACTCAGGGGCTTCGGCCCCACACTCGGGTCTTGTTTACGGATCACATACAGCCAGAGAAAGGGGGACGACGACGACGCTACAGTAGCTTTATTTTGTGACAAAGCAGCTCCGACAACTCAACCTCTGTGGTACATTTAATGGAGCAGAAGTGATGAGCTGATGTGGACCAAAGGCTGGAAGGAGGAAGCGTAAAAACACGGAACCCAGCTCCTGGCACATCTGAAAACAACACAGAACACAACATCCTAGCAAAACAACAACCTTCTCTGTCGAAGGTGCTGTTTTATTCCAAACTACTATCTGAAACATGAGAGATAACTGAAGGAAAAGCAGCCATGGAGAATCATTAGAAGCAGAAAATCCAGTAAATCTAAGTTTTTCTACACAGATCAGATCTTATGAATGGATAGAAACAAATCATAACATGTTGTGAAATTGGAGTGGCTTTTCAGTTTATTTTCAGTACTTTTACTTCTTACTTGACAACCTTTACTGGATAATTTGTCAGCACCGGTTGATGGGGGGGCAGTGGCCCCAGTGGCCCCAGTGGCCCCGGGTGTCCAGGCAGGTCACTCTATGGCGGACAGACAACAGACAAACCAAGTTTCTCCATTAATTAACACGATTTAAGATAGGATGAAACAGCAATCTGGCCTCAGTGGTGACTCAGCTGCTTCCGAGTTCATCGGGAATAATGTTCCCGAGCTCTTGTGTCAACAAAAATAGTTCCGAGGCTATTTCCTCCTCCCGGGTAATGAGCGGGGGATGGCGGAGGGAGCCGGGAAATGGGCTTGAACCCTGATTATTTGTGGAAGTGAAACGCTCCAGCAGCTGCCCACATCTGGCAGCGTTTGGTTTTTACTGGTATATGAAGAAAGGGACGCAGGAGCGGTGGTTTTCCTGGAGAGTTTGCCGCCGCCGCCGCCGCCGCTGCGCCGCGCTGCGGACGGACCTCCCTCTTCCTGGCTGCGGGCTCCGGTGGGCCGGCCCCTCCGGAGGAACGCCAGGCTGCCTGTGACGAGGGCGGAGCCGGCCTGCCGTCTCAGACATGCTCCATTTCCCGGAGTAGCCGCGGCAGGCGAAGACGCGTAAACCACAGCGGCTCTGGGTCCAACCGCGACGGCGGCAGACAGCGGCAGACAGCGGCAGGACGGAGCGACCGGAGCCCGGAGCAGGATGCCCGTGAAAGGCGGCGGAAGAATGGTGTCGTACCCGAGCAAAGGCGACAATGTCGGCGTGAGTCACCGAGTTTTAGTGTGCTTGAAAGTGTCGGAGTTTTTATGTCGCTTGGCCTCGACGGGAACATGTTTGTCCGGTGCTGGCGCTGTTGGGGACGTAATTTCGGAGCTGCGCTCCGCGGCGGTGAGGCGCAGGCCGGCCGGCCAATCACCGGAGGGCCGCTACACCTGTTGGGCCCGAGGAGGACCAATCAGAACCGGCCTTTGCTCCAAAGACGGGCTCTGATTGGTGTGTGTGGAGGGAACGCGACAAGTGACACAAGTTGGCCGTAATTCCAGTGTGGAGAGCCGAGTTTGAGGGTGTAATCCGGGCGGATTGACTGGGGTGGTGGGAGTTTTTCCTCCAAGATTAAAAGGCCGCTGCAAGTCATCAACAAACGACAGAAACAGAGAGAAAGAGGGAAAAGATGGATGCAAAGACGCGCCGTTGTTTCCCCCCTGGCTGCGTCTCACCTGTTCAGGCATTTAAATGATAATGGTGATGATTATTATCAGCTTTTATTATAAAATGTGCACTTTATGAAAACTGAAGCTGCTAAAAGGATTTACGAGTAAAAAAAACCCCACATCAATTATGGTTTTTTGAGGGTAATTATCATCCACAAACCCCTTTTCACAATTACTGAGATGACTACTTTTACCTAATGCTTCTGCTTTTAGGGTTTTGTTATAAGAAGATGAGTGTGTGTGTGTGTGTGTGTGTGTGTGTGTGTGTGTGTGTGTGTGTGTTTACATCCTCCAGGCTCTCCGTGGCCTGGATGGATAAATAGTCATCCACTATGACGACCGTCGATGAGCCTGGGGCCGAGTGTGTAGTTGGAAACGTGCAGTCGTGGGAGTGTGTGCGCCACTAAAATCTCTGCCATCTCACTAATCACCCTCTCAGAGTCGTCTTCGGCCTCCGTGGCCTCTCAGTCTTAAATTCTGCCCTCTTTTCATCATGAAAATAGGCTTGCGTGTCCTCCATGCTGCATCAGCAGATGGTGCCTTAAAATCTGAATTCTAAAAGAACTTTTATTCTGGCAATAAAGCAGTTATGTGTAATATTAGTCCGTCGACTCTTAGGATAACATTTTAACATAAAAATAATATATGTGGTTAAATTTTCCTGACCTCTGTCTCTGCGTTGTAATAAACGTTGTAGTCGTGCGCTCCCGTGCCTTTTAAGGATCGCCAGTGTTTGTGATATATGAGTAATGCCTCTTCCAGTTTTTGTGTGTTTTGGAATGTTACCAAAGGTGTGTAAACGTTGGCCTTTGCCGTTGGCGGGGACGTGGCGCAGCGCTTGAAGGTGTCGCGCAACCCCGGCTCGTCTCCTCTGTGCCAACGTCGCCTCCTCGAAAATCGACGGCGCCCCAATTTTCCTGCCGGCCGCCACATTTCCGCCAGTGGTCCCATGACTCCGTTGTGTCTGTTCACCAGCCCCGTTTTGCTTCCTTACAACAGATCCCAGTTCAGCCTGAGAGATGTGTTCACGCTGGCGCAGCTGCTGTGAACAGGCAGGGCATTCATCAGTTGCTGGCTGGTGCAGCCAGGCACCAGCGCTGCCTCTGCAAACCAACATTTTTCTTTTCCTGCGGCTACAGAATCACAGTTTTCCAAAGCCCAACGTGCCTGAACGAGCTTGCAGTCTGGTTTTTTTCCTGCGGTGATGTTCCTGGTAGCCACCGATGATCACGATGCCGTCTCCGACCTTTGCTGTGGGCATGAAACATCTCCTCCGCCGTTTCGCAGGCTCTGGTGATGAGGTGGTGTTTGGGAGCCACCCCGAGTCTGGGAGCGCTGCTCCCCAATTTGGCTTGTGTGTTTTCGGCTTTCCTTAATATCACCAACAATCCTGGAAAAGCCTGCTGAGTCCCAGCGTCCGTTAGGATGCGGGTGTGTGTGTGTGATGCACACACTGATGCACAGCTTCACAGTGTGTGTTGATTGCGGTTTGAGTGAGTTTTAGCAGTAATCCCTGAAGTGATGATGGATGCGCTTGGGGCTGTGGACCAGATTCAGGCATTACAACACACACACACACACACACACACACACACACACACACACACACACACACACACACACACACACACACACACACACACACACACACACACACACACACCCCTCATGCTTTTCCCCACTTCACCATGTTGTGCAACAACAATGTCTATAATTAGACTGCTTACATTTGGGCTGATTTTAAAAGATTGAGGCTGTTTCTGTTTGTGGAATCAGTTTTCTTCTTCTCTTCTGTTTCTTTGTGGAATCAGTTTTCTTCTTTTCGCTTGTCATTTCAAACTTTTAGCCCGCAGCAACACAACTTTCTTCACTCTTCATTGAATTTTCTAGCAGGAACTTCATAAAATAAAAATGAAATTAAACGAGCTGCCCTAAAATTCTCCTTTTTTCCCCTCCTATTTCTTGGTTAAATGGTGTGTTGCCTTCAGTTTCATGAAAGATTCAGTGAATTCCTGTCAAGCTGTGTCACCGATGTGCACAACAGCACTAATGTGCCGTCAGCATCATGTCATTGTGCTGAGATTCTTTTTTTAGGAGCAGAATGTTCAGGTCTTTACTCCCCATGAAAATGAGAAATATGAGCACTGTATCTAGAGCTGTTTACATGCCTGACACATCAGCGACTCATGCTAATCTGAAAACTTCTCTTCAGTCCTATTTCCAACAGGACAAACGTGTAATTAAAAGTGTAATTATGGTGGAATTTAATCCAACTCTGCAGGAACCAAATGTTCTGATTTGCTGGGCCTGACTTCAACTGTGATGCAAATATTTACACTGCTACAAAAAGATTTTCAGCTAAAATTCTGGGCTGGAGTTTCTCTTTTTTTGTAAGCTGATTAACATGATGGGGATTACCGACAGAGTGGAGACTTTGTGATTTTGACCGTTTTTCTCCATGATGTTTTGCGTGTGCAGAGAAGGGAAACGTTTACCTGATTCCTCTTTTCTCCTTCCTTTTGCGGCCCCGACCTCACACGGGCTTGGAGCTGCATGCAAACATCAGCTCTTCAGTATCTGGCAGGTTTCTCATCCCCAGTTTAACCAGCAGTAACGATAGCAATGCCAAAAAAACATGGACATTCAGGAGAACGTGCAGGAGAGGGAAGATTAAAGCCTGACTTTAGCTTTTATAAGAGTGGGCGGGGCCTAAAGTCTTTGTTGATTAAGTGGCTAAGGCTAACGCTGTGTGTCAACACCTCGTGCACTAGTGCACAAAGAAAAAACGGACTCGTCTCTGACTGGAAGAAGTAGTGAACTTGTCTCCGAATGTTCCTGAGAACATGACTCATCCAGCAAACAAATCCCTTATTTACAATGGAATACTTTTACTTTTATGCCACTTTCAGAGATTTGTGAGCTCTGTGTCTGACATTACGGGGTGTAGCTCAGGGTCACGTATGAGTCACCCTCTGAATCCTGCTCCGGCTCGGCCAGTAAAGTCCCGTGCACGCTTGCAGTCCATATCACGTTTCTGTAAATGCGGATGCTGCTGGGTGACAGCTGCAGGGTGGAGCTGCAGCCGGCTGTGGTCCTGATCTAGGATGTTTCATGCGATCTTATTTAGCGCTGCTCCGAGGACAAATGTCCCATTTTCATCATTTATAATATCGGTGCTTCTAAATGTCACTTTATTGTTCAAGTCGCACGTTTGTGTGGTACAGGTGTTCTCCCCTCTGTCCCTACAGCGGCCTCGTGACTCAAAAGATGAAGTTTTAATGCGAGGTGATGTAAAATGAATGTCCCTCTGTCCCGTTGAGAGCTTGTGGGCGTGCGTGTCCACAGCTGGCGAGGCTGGTCTCCCTCCCACAGAGACACTTTTGTCTCATGCAACACACCACTCGGCCGGCCTCACCTCTGCCAGCCGTCACGTGCTTTGCAGGCAGACGCAGGCGTCTCTGAGCGTGAGCATTCACAGGGGTAAAACATGGCGGCGTCATGAGTCAGGGGCGCCGCGGTGGCGTGCCTTCACGCAGAAAGGCCTTCCTGGCACGGCGGCCTCGGCTGTGGACGCTCCTCCTCAGCTTGCATGCCGACTGAGGAGGAGCGTGGGTGTGGCCCACGGTCCACTGTGACTCCCAGACTTTGCCATCTTGAAGAACAGCTGCAACAGGTCATATCCTGTTTTCCACTGCACCAGCCCTGTTCCTGCCTAGATGCGGAGATGCTGGCGTCTGGGGCGGCGCACGCCAGCAGAGCAGGAGGAGACGTCAGCGCCTCCTGATGCTTATCTGACTGGGTGTGTCCAGCCTCACAATCTGCTCTTGTAAATATTTTTTGACATCTATCGACCGCTTGTTTATCTGTGCTGCTTGAAGTGCCAACTGCAGCGTTTATCTGAGAGGAGCTTCTCGGCGCCATGGCAACAGCACGGGCGTGTGGAGGAATGCTGCGTGCGGCCATGTTTGAAAGCGCGGGTCATTCTGTGTTTGTGTTCCCCCGGAGATTGTTTCCTGCGAGCGATCGTCGCTCAGAAGACGTTATCTGTGGAATAACAGGAACAGGGAGTGATGGTTTACAGGCCACTTCCTGGAGCAAAAGACTCTTTATCTGCCCTTTCCCCCCCACTCTGCCACTCCCTCAGGTCACAGTCACCATTTAGACCAGGAGTGGGCAGTTATTTAGACTGAAGGGCCTCGTCGGGTTCTAGATCTTGCAAGAAACTAACCCCCCAATGAGGATCAGAGGTTGACTAAAAATCCTGCTTGATGGACGATTGACTGAAGAAATATTTATAAAAGCCTGCAAATCCAACTAGAGATGGATGATGAAGCTCCAAATGATGTTTGGCCCCACCTTTTTGAGAGGACATGTTAGCATGCTAGGTGAAGGGGGGGTCTGAACCTTCTTCTAACCCATCAAGATGACAACCCTCTGAATTTGGCTTTTGGAGAAGTGATTGTGAGGCTCTGCGGGCCGGATTAAATAGTTCATCGGGCCGCATGTGGCCCCCGGGCCTCAGTTTGCCCACCTCTGATTTAGACCAAAATACAGCCCCCCCCCCCCAACACCACTCCGGTCTCGGCTCCTCGCTGATGCTACCTTCAGGGCAGAATCTCTTCGCGCCAGTGGAGGCAGGATGTGAATACCTGCCTGTAAATTATGGGATGCGAGCCTTTGCTGAGTCATTCGTCTCAGCTGATGTGTTGCTGTGTTTCGACCACACACACCCGCGCTCCCTGCTGTGTGTCATCAGCAAACAAAGTGTGGATGAGTCGTGTTTTGCAATTTAAAATTTATCTGTGAGATCAAGCTCGACGCAGCAGCGCAACACAAACACACCAGTGTGTTCCTGGAGGTGATGAAGTCAGCGTGTGTGTGGTTATCTTTATGTTTTACTGACTTTCTGCTCAACTGGACTGAATATTTGAATATTCTGCCTTAACAGAATCAGGAAGGAATCATTTTTAAGCTTCTATTCTTGTGTGGCAGGAGAATAAAGTTGGGTTTATATTAAATATCGGGATAAATGTTACTAAGACCGCAGGAAGTGAAGAGACGAACCCCCCTTTGGCAGGTGAAGCGTTTCCTGTCCGCAGCAGGAGCTTCAGCCGTGGTCTCTGTCTCTGACGGAGGCCAACCACTGGTGTCAAACCAGTGAGAAACCACTCTACCCACAGTAAGACAGTGGGTAGAAGGTGTAACCAAGGGATACACTGACCTGTGGTCAGCCGCCACATGAAGCTCACATCCCTCCAGACGCTGCTGCGACTGTGATGCTGAACTCTGTGTGTGTGTGTGTGTGTGACGCAGAACAACGATACGCTGACTGTCGCTGCAGAGCCGCTCGTGCTGCTGCTGTTGGATCATTCTGACAGCCGTTACCTGATTTCATCAAGCTGTTCACTTCAACAAGGGAGGAGAGAGATACTGAAGGTCATGACCTTCACCAGACACCAGACACCACTTACTGCAGTGGGGCGCTTTCAAGTGACACTTAGATCCAAACTTTTCTCCCCTTCATCGAATTACAATCTGAAATCTGAATCTAAAGCAAAGTCCTCTCTCAGGTTCCTGTTGTAAACATCTGGATGCATCTGGATGGAGCGTTCAGGTATTTGCTGGTAGTGAGCAGCAGGGAGGCGTGAGCGTCTGCAGCGTGTGTGTGTGTGTGACTCCAGCAGGTGCATGATGACTGGGAATAGGTGGAGTCCTTCCTCCATGTCTTCTGCTGTCCAACTGCACATGAAACATGAATTTCCTTCTATTTGCTACTGAATTTTGTTGCAGGTCATTTGAAAACTTGACCTGTGGAGCACGTGCCACCAAAAGAAAGAGAACAGTAGAGCAAAGATCAAAGACAGAAGATCAAAGATGATTGCACAATCACTTCTAAATACCATAAATTAAGACTGTTTTTGCTCTATAACAGAGCTGAGCAGATGACAGAAGAGCTGAATTCAGACTTCCACTAAAAATGGAATCTGACTTTGCTGGATTTCAAATCATCTGAGATCAGACTTGCAGACGAGCAGCTGGCAGAAACAGACAGTCAGGGACCAGCTGATGTGCAGAGCACCCAGAGTCACCTGACCTCAGGCAGCTGGAAACAGACGAATGGACGGATTTATGAGGGATAGATGCTGTCTCTGCTGCAGCAAGATCCTACACACACACACACACACACACACACACACACAGATGTAAGGTGCAGTGAGAGGAACAGCATAAATAGCAGCAGCATAATTTATCTGGGTGAAGTGAGTTCGTGGTGAGTCAGGAGCTGCAGCCTTCAGCACTGCACTCA
>BJFM01004850.1:24833-76546 GCA_016586285.1 Arothron firmamentum | reverse complement strand
CCCCCCCCCCCCCCCCCCCCCCCCCTTGGTGGACTTATAGAATATCAAACCTGAGAAGTCGTAAGGCAGCAGAGGGCAAATGACAAACGGGATCCACTTTCTTCGTTTGCAAAGTATTTGGGAGGATGCCACAGGAGGTGTCACATGGCCTTAGACCCCCCAACTTAGGTCGCTTTCTGGCAATATATTAGCCGTCATTAGCTGTGTGTGCTGCCTCTCCACCTGCTGTCTCTCTCTCTGCTGGCTGCTTCCAATTAAAGCACAATACATTAAACGGCAGTGCCACAGGGAAGTCTGCAGGGGACAGAGGTTTATACTTACCACGCATTTGGCTTCCCTTTCAGAGCATAACATTTCCTGGATCCCACAGGTACTGATTCATCAGAAGCTTGTACACAGAAACCTTGAGCCCCCTTACTAATAATCCCTGACTTGACTCAGACTGATCTTAGCTGTAACTCCAACTGACCCAGCTGCTGCATGGTATGAGAGAGCAATAGGGTAGGGAGTTTCTTTTTTATGATACTGCTATTGCCACATCATATGGGCAGGCTATTTAAGTCTGGGCTGCTGGCATAAACTCTAAGTAGGGGCTTAAGAATCAAATTTAGTTGAAAGAAGAGGCCCTCTTGGGAAGAAAGTGCTGAGTGTTGGCCAACCATTTGGTATTTTTTTTGTTTGTTTGTTTGTTTTTTACTTTGTTTCGGTCTATAAAGGAAGAAATTTGTTTTGCTGCAATCTGATCTAAGGCCAAAAGGGTATGGGTTTCACAGATTAAGGCAAGAATCTCCAAAATCAAGAAGAGTTCCAAAGATTTGTGTTCTGTTTTTTAAATACTGGAACCCAGAGAACAATGTAGTTTATAATATTTTGAAAGAAATGCATCAGGGTAGAAAAGACAAACAGAGATCAATGGTTAGCATGTCACCCCTGCTTCGCTTGATAATACATTAAAGAAATCCAGGTGAGAGGGAGTGAATAGGAGACCATTATTTAAGTGTGAAGACATGCAGTAAACACAACACACTGCCAACACTTTATCTGCGTCACTGAGAGAATTGGTAGTTTGTTAATTCACAGATTAGAAATGCGCAGACATTTTTATCTAAATCTGAACTAAAATTTCAACCAAAGATCTTAGTTTATGGTGCAAGCGATGCCACATGCAAAAATCTATTTAAAGAATACATTTATGGTCCTTCAATGCAACTTCTATGGCCTGAATTGGGGTATTGTGGGGCTGTAATGTAGATCAGTAATTACTTTTGCGAGCCTGAAGATGCTACTACTCCTGTATAGAAGAAATACTTGGCTCTCTTTCATCATTATCCTCTAATTGGCATGTATACTCAGTATCAGCGTGCTCCCACTGTTACCCTTTGTGATTATATGGCTGCATTATTTTGTGAAAGGTGATAAACTATATCTGCACTAATCTGTGCAGTTCATCATATAGTGCGCCTATTTGTTTTTCCTCTTGCAATCTTTCTCTTCTATCGCTGACACAGTTTCTGATGGGTACTGGGATTGGAGCCCATGGAAACATGGAGAAGGTGATAATAGGCTCTGGATAGGGGTCATGGAACCCGCTTGGAGGCACAACCAGCTGTCCTGCTTACATATCCATCATCTCAGACTCAGTTATTGTCAACAAAGAGGACAGAGATCTGTTTGTGTCCGAGGTGTCAGATGACCCGACGTGATTGGTGACGCTAAAGGACACTGCAGATGGTGAAGATTGTCTTTTCACACTTTGGCCAAGTCCGACCACAGTATAGGCTTAGAAAGCCGCGTTGAACATTAAACATTAAAAATGGAAACATTAAACCTCAAACTAAACACCTGTGAACATTTTAATGTATTTGACAGTGATATAAGGCTTAAAGTTTTCAGCCTTCCTGTCAACTTCTCCTGATGAGCTGGTTACCATCGGAACATCTGATCTGCCTACATTAGTTTCACACAGTTTAACTCTCAGACTATATACTTCACTTATGAGCAAATTACAACAATGGACCTTTAAAATTATAATTCAGGTGTTAACTGCACTGTCTGACATCTTTATTGTTAAGGTAAAAATACAATAATACCAAGACAACACACCTAATTCCATCGGGTCCTTCTATGTGGATATTGTAGTTTGGTGACATGACCGCTCTGTCATTATAGATTACTTCTGGATTAATGTTTTGTTTCGATGACTTTGAATTAGTGTAATAGTACTATCAGTGTCACATCTTCAGACTTAAATGGACACATTTCAAACCCACTTCTGCAACTAGCTTTTGATAGCAAATTCACAACTACAAAACTGCACTAAAGAGTTCACATGAGGGTCACTGAAGCAGCGACCAGTGTGGAGATTAGAAAGTTAGATTACGTAAACTAACCATGTATTCTTACAAGCATTAACGTTTAAAGAGCAAGGACTGTGTTAACAAAATGATGAACAAGCACTTATTTTACTTGTTTTACACTGAGAGTGACATCTCTGGCCAAGACAGCACACCAAATATTTTAAACTCAAAATAAAACATGTCAGACAAGAACCACAACCCATCAACCCTGAGGGATTTAAGGTGCAGTCAGCAGCCTACAAATACTGAAGCCCCCGTGATTTCACACACGTCGCCGAGGAGACAGACAGCCCCAACAGGCAGGGAGGACAGAGAGTAGGACCTCTTTTATCTCAACACAGATGGAGAAAGTGGTGTGAGAGGAATTTCCCAAAATAAACCGAAGTGGCGATATGACGGGTAGCAGAACAGGCCACACTGATGGACGGGAAGGGGCCACGGGGGCAAATGATTGCTGCAACAGAAGAGCCATCAGAGGACCGCCAATGTAAACAATGTCAACAATGCGAGTTACTGAAATGACAGCTTATTCAAGTGAACGTCACCCAGAATGCCACATAGCTCATTTAAATTGTGAACAAATGTTGGTAAAAGTTAAAAATCAACCCACAGTCCCACATAGGTGTCCCTGCTAATTGCACAGGAAAGCCATTAGTAGCCTCAAACCCTGTCAGCCTCATAAAAATGACCAGACTAGGAGGGCTGCAGACAACCTGTCGCATCTTATTTGCTGTCACGTGCTTCTTGTTGTCTTTCTGCTTCAGTCAACACCCGTTTTATTTTCTGCAGTTTTGTGAGGAAATCATCTTGTACAATCTTCAAAACACCTTTCAAACCGTTTCCTGCTTTTTCCGCCTCCTTCTTTATACGTCACCACTCGTTTACGCAAGGACCTGCTCTAATCGACTGGTGTAGTCAGCTGTGCCAAACTTCCTGCAATAATCATTTGAATTAATCAGATGAGCAATTGAGGGGAAACTCCCAAGATGCATCAGTGCAGCAGCATTCGGTAAGCAGCTAAGTAAATATATTTCCAAAGCAAATATACACGATAAACAGAGAAGAAATCTGAAACAAGGTGATTTCTGAGAAGAATGTAGAACTGCTACATATGCTATAAAGAGCTGTGATGACTGTCTTGGGTCACACTTTATTTCTAAGAGAAACAAGTTGAATGGCCTTGAGAACATGACATGTCTTGATGTGCAAACTGCTGCAAATTCTCAAGTCTCCTCCGACGGAGGCAGATGTGCATGGAGGATTCTTGAGAACAGAAATGTGCTTCTTGTTTAAAAGGAGCCCTTTGATGGGAGGGAAACAGACACAGTCCATTTAAGACTCAAATAAAGCTTTAAATCATTTAGTCCACAGTGAGATTCATGTTGATTTTTAACAAACCATTATGCTTTTGTAGAGTGTGACTGAGCTCAGCAGAAAGGACAGATGGCAGACATTTCCCTTAAAAGCTGTTGTCCAGGTCTAATGCGATCCATGTAATAATAATTTATTTTTGCAATCATGATGATGAACAACAGCTCTGCAAGCTGTCTGTGTGGTACATTATGTTCTTTGTCACCATGTTGTAAATAATAATAATATAACCTCTCTAATGCTGCACATTCCAAAGCAAATGTTCAAGTTTAGCAGCGGTCACACGGTCTGTTATCAGTGCACAGTATATTTACACAGAAAGCCATCCAAGCAAAAAACAAGATGTTCTAAAAATAACATCTCCTATATCTTCCTTTATCTACTTTTCCCTGGTCTGTGGAGCGAGTTTAGTGAAGTGATGGATGCGCTGAAGCACCATTACCAGTAGTGGTGGTAACCTAAATTTTTTTCAAGCCAAAATTCCAAACCATTTAATCAGTTTTGCAAAACCTCCTCCAGTCTAAAGACTAAAGACTGGAGGAGGTTTTAGTATGTTTCATCTGTTTTACAACTCCAGTACCCAAAAAGTTAATATAGATACACTCATTATAGTTGTGTTGTGCACTCATAAGGTGCAGGTCAAATCATTTTTTACTATCCAACTTTTACACGCTTAGTGCTACAAGGATGAGCCCATTGATACACTAACATAGTCCCAGAGTAGTGCACAGTGGGCACGGTCTGTGCAGTCGGCCATTTCATTTCACCCTTGGTGCTCAGGTCACCCCCTCAGGTCAAATGTGCTGAACTTGTTAGCTGATCTTCACACCTACATAAAGCTGTTCAGGATGAGCCTTTGTTATTGTTTTTTTTTTCTTTTTAAAGCATCTAAAGACTAAAATAATCATTTTATAAGCTTTCATTTACTTTAGGCACATAGCCCACATTGTTTGAGTATATATGCTATATAAGTCTTAAAACAAATGCAGTGAATACATGGTTGCTCATGCATATAGTTAATTAATAAATCTATATAATAAATGTAACCTTTATTTAACTTAATATTGTAATTAAATATTATTTTCTTTCATCTTAACAGACAAATATTGTACTTACAGCCCTAAAACCTCATGAGAGCAGGGCTGCTGGGTCGGCGTGACATACGGCGAAGAGTACAACAGTTACAAATACATTTTATCTAATCCCCAGATTTCACACAACTACACAGCAGGGGTCTGTCAGGAGAGCAGTATCCTCTGAATTTTAGCGGCTGACATAAGAGGAAGACGTTTCACCAAAGCGCGCGTTATTGCGCTGCGCTCCCGTGACCAAGCGGCGAAGACGGGAGGAAACATGAGCCTGTGCGCCACACGGAGCCATCACGCTCCTTCCCTCTGAGCAGCGCACACTCCAGCCGACACCAACACACGGATACACACACTTGGCATGAGGAACAGCAGCACACACACACACATACACACGCCCAAACAGCAGCTTGAACTCATCTCTGCAGCTCTGGCTCCATGTGACGGAACACTGAACACCGAACGGTGAGTACTGGCTGTGTTCTTGTCATGTTCGTCCCTTTAAACCACTTCATAGAAACTCTTTAAATAAAAACTAATATAGAGAAGAGGAACCTTTGATGTGAAAAAAAAAAAGGATTGCTGTTAACGTTGCTGAGTACATTGACTAAAAACCGAAAAGAGGGAACAATGTCAGGATTTGCTCTGGGGCTCTCCCTGTGACAAGTTAGGAATATTAGTACAATTGTATTGAGTACTACTGAGTAATGATAAATTATTCAGGATTTAGACTGGTTTTAACCACTAAAGCAAACATTAACTGCAGTAAGTACTGGATTAAATGCGCGTTCGAACATTCATAAAATTACAAAGTACAAGAAAAGGAAAGAAGAATATTGTTAATTGTCAGTTAAGACTAAATTTCTCGTGTCTGAACTGAGTAAATAGTTGTAGCTACAGCCTCCAGGTGGATGCATGGTCCACAGAGGAGCTTTGCTTTAGTTTGCCTTAAAATGTCTTAATTGGGACTTTAAAAAAAATGCAATAGTTGCTGAGTGTTCAGGGTTGTACTTGTTAAATCAAAATGTGTATCAGATGGTTTCAATTATTTCAAGTTTCCAGTCTGGTCATGAATTTTATTATATTCCCAGACATTGAACTAAGTGTGTTTCTTTCATGTCTAAATGCCTAACTAAATGTGGTTTGTAAATAGATTTAGTCGGTGACAGTAGCAATAAAAGTAGACAGCGTAAAGGTGTGTCCATTGTAAGCACAGAGGCATTACCATTGCAGTTTATTTCATTTTTTTTGAAGGAACACATTAAAAACAATGTTCACAAACCTCCCTCTAAGTTTGCCATCAATGATAAATGTCTTGCTCATGCTTGCCTCTCCTTTACAACAACGTCCAAATGTCTGCAAACAACTAACTCTGGCAATGAAACATGACAATTATTGGACCAAATTGTGTTCACAAGAAAGCTGAAATGGCTGAAGTATAACTGGAACTCATTTAGCGTGCTGTGTCCAACTGTCGGAAATAGAGATGACTTTCAGCTGATGATGAGTTCGTCTGTTGCTGCAGCGGTCGTCAGACCTGGTGATGACAGACAACATGTCGACATGTGGACGGCACAGGTGTGCACGCTGCCCTTTTCCAGCCAGCAGAAGCCTAGAAATCATTTAGTGCCACAACATTATCATTTCATTGTGGAGTTAAACAAGAAAAAGAAAAAGATCTGCTTCTTCCTTTATGTGTTAGTCCACAGTGAAGGGATATTTCTGACTGTTGCTACCCATCAATCATCTCAGTCAGTTGGGAGGTGTCTCGAGGTACCGATTTTAGATTACATCAAAGGCAGTTGCTGGGTCTTTTGTAAATTAGACCTCTTGGGGGCACGTGTGGATGACAAATGTGATTCCAGTTGCCACTGTGGCATGCCGGGCTTAATGATAGTGCTTTTGATTGAGTGGAGCGTTTCTTCTTGTGGACTTCGAGCTATCAAGTTGCCTCACCATTGTTGATCTGAGCTACTTCAATGTGAAGCAAACAGGTGACGAGGATTAGCCAGCTATCCCTGCAGTGGGAGGTCTTGAGATGGACTTTTATTTAGTGTCACTGTGACACAGATCAACAATTTACACATTCGGTTTTCAGTCTAGTTCAAGCTTATGATGTCATCAGAGCTGCTTCTTTTAAAGATGAAGTTATCTTTTGTTCATTTGCCATCCGTCTTTAAATGTAATGTTGGGCAAACTAAGGCCCAGGGGCCACATGTGGCCCGATGAACTATTTAATGCGGCCCGCAGAGCCCTCACAATAATTTCTCTAGAAGCCAAATTAAGAGGGTTGTCAGCTTGATTGGTGAGAAAAAGGTTCAGACCCCCCCCCCCCACACACACACACACTTAGCATGCTCACATGTCCTTTCAAGAAGGTGGGGCCAAACATCATTTGGAGCTTCATCATCTATCTCTAGTTGGACCAATTTACAGCCTCTTCAACCTATTTTCTCAGTCCTCAGTACACCAAGCATGATTTTTAGTTAACCTCCGATCCTCATTTGGGGCGGTTAGTTTCCTGCACCACCTGGCCGGCCCGTTCATCAAGATCCAAAACCCAATGTGGCCCTTCAGGCAAAATAATTGCCCACTCCTGCCGTGAATGAACGTGTGGTGTTGAGCTGATAAAATTCTGGGTGGGAGATGAAAAAGAGTAAATACAGTTTTTTCTAAAAAGCACTGCTATTGCATCTTGGACTACCATCATGTAGGATTTAATTAAGTGTTATTAGTAATTGCAGTGATGTAATTTCAGTGGAGAAAATGTGTCAACTGGAAATACACAGATGACGTGTAGAGTCTGTGCATGTTGCATTTACATGCATGTATGTCAGTGACTGCATTGATACGGGCAAACCCAGTCGCGAGTGATTACAGACTGGGCATACCACAGGCTTGTAAACAGGCTGAAATCTCAGTGGTTAGGCTTTCCACCATGCAGCGCGCAACACAGACAGCTGCAGCTGGTTATCAGCCCGGTCCAACTCCACTGGTCACTTCATCCTTAGCACAGCACACACGGCCTGAATCAAGCATGTTCTAGGAAGAGGGCATGTGTAGGGGGATGCTTATGAAGGCAGGCTGTGGGAGGCTGCTTTGAATACATGTTTCATGAAGCGCTGAAAAGTTTCATGGAAACTATTCTCAGACATATGCAAAGGTCTGAAACACAGCTGTGCCACCGAATCCACACAACAAACTGTTACAGAAGAAAACGAGACTTCAGGAAGACAGGCTTCATGCAGAAAGTCACTTCCCCCCCCCCCCCTAAGTTTGAGCTTTACATTATAGAAAAAGTGCACATCAGAGTGCCAGTTATAGAATGTGCAAGAGTAAACAAGACTTCAGGAAATTTGTTTCTAAAAGCCAAGAACAACAATGTGCCAAGACTGAGGAGAAGTAAGAAGATCACGGAGCGTGAGGAGTAGGTGGAGAAAGATCCATTTCAGTTCCCTTCAAAATAGTAGAAAGGATACCCCACTGGGACCTCCATGTGACACCGTGTGTTGCTTTGGAAATTCCTGACCTGTCTTCAGTTTCTTCTTTGCAAAGTCCCTGAAGATGACTCTCATAAAGAAAGATCGTTGGTCTGATCCCTGGCATTTGCTGTAGCCAGAGGATCGTGTGTCATAGATAATGCCGTGCGGAACTCGGAAAGAAATAGATGCTCCTACAATAGAATTGTACTACATAGTCGGGGGAGTGCACGCACCAAACAGTGGAGAAAATCAGACATTTTCCCCACTGGCAGGCTCATCGCAGATCAGTAACCGCACACAAATGTGTTAAAGCAACCAGGGCTTCTCATTTAACTCAAACACCAACTTGTTTAAAGACAAAACAGGAAGAACTGAAATAGGGCCTAAATCACAATTTTTTTTTTATTTGTTTTAATTTGCACATGTATCCACTTAGCATCAGGTGTTCATGAAACAACTTTGGAAAAGTTACACGTTGTCACAAGATGGTCTCGTGATGATCTCGTTGGTCTGGACTTTAATGCGGCTTCCATTACTCATGTCTTCTACAAAACATTATTTTTGTGCCAAATCTTCAGCTTTGTTACGATAATTTCAAGATAATCTTTCAAGGACCTTATATTGGGGTCATCTACGTGTATGCTGTTGCTGATTTATTGCATCTATTTTACGGTACTTGACATTCATAATTGTATTTTTGTGTTAATATTAGTACCCTGACGGCTGAGGCCCTAAGACGGCCCTTCATGCAAATCAGCAGTGACTAAATAAGACTGGGTCTGTTCAGATGTCTTACATTTCCCCAGATTGCATTCTGTTTTCACAGCTGTTGTGCCTCCTCACTCAGCATTTGCTTTACATGAGTTGCATTTCCAGAAAATGCAACTCAGATGGCTTATTTCTGTTAACTATTGTATTTCATGGATTTCTTGCTCGTCAATCTCTTTAAAATAATTTTTACTTCCTTGACATTGATCGCCGCACTGTTAAGGCCTATGCATTAAAAACCTTTTATTTTTCTTAATTATTTAATTTTTTATTATTTCTTTATTCCATTTGTCAAGAGCCTGACGCAGTTGTCCAACTGCTTTTTGGTAGGTTTTTTTTTTCACAGGTGTAGGCTACAATCATGCCCAGATCCAAAACCGCGTCAAGGTCTCGGAGTTGCTCCAGGTCCAAGTCAAGGACGCGTTCCACCTCCCGCTCCAGAAGTAGCTCGAGATCCCGGTCCAGGAAGCGACGTTACAGGTAGTGTCTGCTGCACTTCCTACACGTTCTGCCAGCGGTAGTGAGCTTGTGTGTTAGAATAATCCTCTTTTTGAAGATGTTCCTTGATTAAAGCAGAGGGGTTCGATATGCTGGAGTCCCACATGAAGACACATCTGCTGTCCTAATGTTGACTGAGACAAAGCAAAGGCAGTTATCATTGAAAAGTGAAACTAGCAGCAGGTGCAGCCGGCGACATGCTGGTTCACTGCGCACTCATCACTCATCATCATTCTTAAAGGACTGACCATAAATCAGCCAAGTGAAATATGCTATATATACACACACACACATATGGGTGTGTGTCTGGCTGTGTGTGAACTGACAGAGAAGCTGTTGTGTCTTAATAGACTCAGGATGGTTTTAAAAACTGGATTTGACTTCTGCATCTACAGGAAATTAATGTTTTCAAAAGAATTCAGCTGTTGATTTAAATAACTTAAGGTAGACTTAAAACATTACAGGCTGAATTTATACAGCCTGGGTAAACATTTTTGTAGTATCCCATCTCTGCAGCAGGAAAGCTGTTTTTTTTTTTTTCCTTGCTATGCTTCGACTGCCTTCATTGTAGTTTTATCACGTGATTATGGTGTGCGTCTGGAAGAAAAACTTCACTCTAAAACCTTTACTGGCAGAATGGCTGTGGCCTGGCAATAAAATGCCAGCAGCTTTCCTGGAAGCGACACAACATGCATTCAAATTTGCTTAAAGGGGAGACATAAAGGGACTGTAATAGTCTGCTCTTTGTGAAGTCACCTTAATGGTGACTTAACCAAGCCTCAATGTTCACATTTACATAACATGTAAAATAGAACCCCACCACAAATAATGAATTTCCATGTTGAGTATAACACCCAGCAATGTGCTGAGTTTAAACTTTCACTCTATAGTTTAACATGACTTCCCTCTCACTGTTACCATCTTTTGCAGCATAAAACAGTTCAAGTAATAAAGGATTTACTTTATGAGGCCTAGAGAAACTGGTAGAACAGTCCATGTGGTTGGCAACCACAGATTGAAAGTATTCCAGTTGATCCCCACCTACTTCTCCAATGGTCCATGTGACTCTGTTCTACCAGAGAGGCAGAGGAGATGTAGTAGTGCTAGCTTGTGTTGTGAGTGTGCAGTGCAGCTCAGAGTGCTGCCTTCTTGGCATTCTATTCCAATGAAAAAACACAACTGGTGAGTTCTAGACTTTTTTTTAAATGCATTTCTATACATTATTTTAATTCTAGTTACTGTTAAGATAACATTGAGCAACTTTGGTATACATATTTGTTCTTAGCATAACTGCATGTCTCTGTTAAATCTTGTTTCTCTGTTTATTTAGGACTCAGAAATAACTTTGTCTTTTTTGATTGAAGTTGATAGACATTTTTAAGGTCATTTCTGGAAAAAAAAATCTTGCAGGGGAAAATAAATCATGTATAGACTGGGCTCACGTATTCATAATGGAAAAGCTGATAAAGCTACTTCTATGAGAAGTCGTGGATGATGTCTTACCATGTGGCTTGAAGAAGAATATGTTTTGGATATGAAATCCGTGGCTCAAAGAAAAGAGCATGCTGTTTCATGGCTCCAATTTTCCGCCCGTGCAGAATCAAGCTGGAGAACTCCAGGCTATTTTTAGAAAAGTGCAACAGAGACATCATGTGGACTTGTGTGAACCTACAGTTTGGCTCTTTGCCTCCATTCTGTTTTTTTCCCCCAGCTCGTCTTCATCTGCAGCGCTTTGCTGTCAACTCCTACACACCAGCAAACCATTATGAGTTGTCCACACCCGCATGCTGTAATATTTATTTTTAAGCATCATTTTTAGTTTCAGCTGTCTTTTTAGTGAATAAACTCCAGAAATACTTTTCAAGAATTGATGTTATGCAATCCGTTGGTATGTTCAGACTGCTTCTGTTCAAATAAATAACTTTTGCTATTTAAATGTAACAATATAGACAATGTTAAAGACAGTCTATGATAATACCAAATTGTAAATATGATATTGCATTGGAATTATGGGTAATTCTGATGTGTTTGTTTTCTTTTTGACAGCTCCAGGTCTCGGACAAGGTCAAGGTCACGATCAAGGTCTCATTCTCCTCCTAACAACAGGGAGAAGAAATATCAAAGAGGCTATCAGAACAGTCGTGATTTCAGGGGATACCATCGTGGCATACGGCGGCCATTCAACTTCAGAGGCCGAGGACGCGGCTGCTTTCAACGGGGACGCTACCAGCGTGGGGGCGGAGGCTATAATAATCATAACTTCCGACCCAACTGGAAGAATTACAAGCAGAACTCTCAAAAAAAGCAGCAGCACCACCAGCAGCAGCACCACCAGTATCAGCACCAGCACCAGCACCAGCACCAGCATCAGCAAAACTATTCACAAGGACGATCTCAGAATTTCCAGAGCGGCTCAAGGAGCCCCCCTCGTGATCCCTCTCAGCACTCTGATCGATCCCCCACGCCGTTATCCAGGCACTCCAGGCATTCTTCGTCCTCCTCGCACAACTCCTCCCCCAAATTTAAGCAAAACTGGCTGCCGAATAATCAAAACTCCAATGATGCGAAGGAGAAATCTTTGGCCTCCAAGGTGGTGCAGAAGGCAGGAGGTGGCGATGGAGAGACAGAGGCCCTTGTGGCTGTTTTGGCAGCAGATGCAAAAGAAGATACCAGCGGTGGGAAAACCGAGGGGAACTGGCAGAGCGGCACAAACTGCAGCGGCAGTCAAACCCGAACCAGCCCTCTGACGAGCTCTGCTGCCAGTGTCGGTCCAAGTGACCAACCCAAGTCCAATCCCCCTCCTAAAATTGCAAACGACAACGGCAATGGCGTCCCCTCATGCGAGGCGTCGGTCAGTTCATTCGCAACCAAAATGGCCTCTCAAGAATGTCTAAATTCAGTGCTTGCCAGCTTCTTCTCCAATGAGGAATATCTGGACGGAGATAAAAATGCCATCTCCATCGCCTTCGGAAAGTAAGACTTGCTGATTTCCATTTACAGCCTTACATTTGTTTGACTGAATTTTAGTCTCCGTATGAAAACGTGTGTGTGTGTGTGTGTGTGTGTGTGTGTGGGTGTGTGTTTGTGTCTGGTATCAGACACAAACATCTGTATTGTTATGCAGCATTCAGTTTGTTGTAGAAAAAATGTTCATGATGCTTTTGCACAGCCAGTTATGAAGCCCTCTCTCTCTCTCTCTCTCTCTCTCTCTTTCTGTCATTGTTTAGGTTTTTGGAGGAGCAAAATAAAAAAGCCAAAGCTTTGGAAAATGGCAATGATAGAGAAACCAAGGAGGTCAATATGGAGCAAGAAAGGGTGAACGGCATGCCATCCGCAGACATCTCTGACTCTGCGCCAAAGCAGCACGACAGGAGCAGCGACGGGCATTTTTCTATGAAGTGCATTCTGAAAGCTTCTCCTTTTCTGTCCACTGATGGGGAAGAGAATGAGGAGACGATCAGACCCGAACCAAAGCTGCTTCACAAAGACTGGCACGGAGGCGACGGCCTCTCTAAGCTCAAAAGCCAGGTCGTCCGGTCGGCCCGAGATCTGTTCGATGAGCGACTCGGCAAAAGGCAATATGTTGCCTATTCACAGGCGGCCAGCAGCGACGCCATGACTGAGGATCTGTACCTCAGTCAGAAGCAGGAGAAAATGGCTGGCATTGCTGCTGCCTTCAGTAAGAGGGAGTCAGCGGGCAAGTTTGAAGACTTGCCTGCAGATGTTGACCTTAAAGCCAGAAGGATTTCATCGTCTTCCTCCACCCTATGTCCTTCACCAGCACAAAGGAGGAATCCAGAAAGAGAAATGTTTACGATTAGGAGCGATACCTCACCTTTCCTGTTCCCGAGAACGTCAGAATCCAAAATAAATGTCAGAACAGATTTTCTGAGAGAAAGCGTACTTGGGTAAGCGTCATCAAATCCAGCAGTGGGTCTTTGTCCAGCTGCACTTGAACATTGCTGTGAATTAATGGCTCCATTTGAAAAACAAAATGGTGTCTCCTTTCTTATTTCTAGCTGCTCCGATGTCTTAGCTGAGGAACGACAGCTGTCTCAGTGCCTCGTGCAGTCCTCAAAGAAGGACCGGGAGTTTCGCTCCATCTTCCAGCACATTCAGAATGCTCCGTTGGAGAGGAGTCCTTCTGAACTGTTCGCTCAGCACATCGTCGCCATCGTTCACCACGTTAAAGGTGAGTCTGGTAGAGCTTCCATAACAACATCCTTGATTTCATCTCGAGGTTCCTGAACGCAGCATCGTCGGGGTGTCGCTACGGACGCCAGGACCGCTAACGTCAGCTGTGTTTACATCTTCCTGCGCAGCTCAGCACTTCCCGCCCTGTGTCATGACGCTAAATGAGCGATTCACCATGTACCAAAGAAGAGCCGCAGAGAAGGAAATAATGAAGCCAAGAAAAAGTCCAGAGATTCACAGGTAGAGTCAGCTGTAGACTGACCCCCCCCCCCACCACCCCCCCACCCCAGTGTGCTGTGGCTTTACCTCCTCTTTAGAACAGATTTCAGGTATTTCTCATATTTCGCTCCTGAAAGTCAACACACTGTCTGGGCTTACTTACTCTCACGCTTGCCGGAGGCCAGATTTGTTCTCTATGCAGCTTTGACCTTGTGGACCTTGGGTTTGTTTGGCGATTTCTGTGCCGCGTTTATCCCAACTGTGTTTCTCTGCCACAGGAGAATCGATGTTTCACCCCGAGCTTTTAAGAAACACTCTCAACTTTTTGAGGCGATGAAAAGCTCAGAGGATGACGCGTACAAGGTGACTGAACATTCCGCTGTATGAAGTATGTTGGAAGCACACGAGTGACCAAGCCAAAGGCCTTTAGACTGCATTTTGTTAAAAGCCTGTGGCTTTCCTTGAAGAGAGGTTCAAAATGTCTAAGAAGTGCAAAAGCGAAACATGGAATTTTGACTTTGCTCTATACTGCCCTCACATGGTTAGAATGTGGGCACAAGCCTGATCGAGACTAATGAGTCATATGAGTTCAGACACGGAAGCCACTGTGCCAAAGGATTCTAAGCAGTTGTCTTTGTAAGTATTCTTAAAAAAAAAAAAAAACAAATAAGGAAGGGAAATAATCAACAGCAAGCAATGTTGCACCCGTGCTTCTATGATTTCTGTTAATGATGTGCATGGACACAGCAGGTCAGCGTCTGCAAACACAACGCACCAATGCTAAAAATCCATCCAGCTTAGTAAGCTTAGATGTGCATGAACCTTCCAGCCCTGTCATTAAAGAACCATACTAGTGGTTTTGCTAGTCAAACCCTGCTTATACTTTTCCCCAAAGCATACCACATCCTTTCAGGTGATCAGGTTTCCTGCAGAGAAGTTGAGTGGAATTTGTGATACACCTGTGTGATCTTGCCTGTGCGGCATCTTGCAAAGTTGTTTTCTGTGGATATACTATTCCGTCATGGGTTTGGCATGTTGAAATCACGTCTGAGACAGTAGAGAAGAGCTTGGTTTAGCTCTGCTGAGTCAGTAGAAGCGTTTTAGAAAGGGAACAACGAAAGCAACAGAAGGGAGAGAGAGCTGAAAGAGGGCTGCGCAGTTGCCTCGCATCCACTCTGAGCAGGACAGTCGCGAGTGAAGTTAAATATCAACTTACTAGAGGACAGTTCTATACATTACTGACATATACTGTCCTTTATCCTGGCTGTCTTGTTCATTGTTTTCAGCTCCCACCTCACAGGCATAAGATGTAAAGAAAGCCAACAGCTGAGGCAGTGAAAATTGTTTTGAGTTGTTTTTTTTAGTGTCTATGTAATGGATTTGCTATAAAAATAATTCTTTTTTATATTTTTTTAACATTGAAATGCTAGAGCTGAGGGTAAAAACTGAAAATGTATGCTTTGGAGACTTTCTAGAATTTAGACAGTCCTCAGCAAAACTACTGGTGTGGCCCTTTAAATGCACTGGGGGGAAAAAATGTTATTTAAAGTGTCATTTTGTTTGGTTTTCATTTGGACATCAGCATTTACTTTTGTGGCTAAATGCATACTAATCCAAAGTCTGTCCACGCTGTGTTTCCTGTTTGGGCTTGCTTAGGATGCTGGGGGAAACCCAAAGAGCGATCCTATGGATCTGCGTCTGGATATTGAACGCCGCAAAAAATATTGTGCCCAAGAAAAACATCAAAATCGAGGAAGAGAAATGAAAACTTCTGGCAGGGAGGCTTCAATGGACAAGTTCTCCAAATGCCACAAGAGTTCAAAGTATGCCCACGTTCCCTCGACCTTGGTGGTGGTTTAATTTGCAAATATGCCTGACTTTTGCGTTTAATGTTCCTGTTTTAGGAAAAGCAAGAAGAGGCGTTCTCGTTCAAGTTCTTCCTCCTCCTCCTCCTCTTCCTCCGAGTCCCAGACTGACGAATTACCGCTTGACAAGTGTCATCCTAAAGATAAAAGCTTAAACAGAGGCCCAGCAGGTGAACTTGAGTCACCAGGATCAGTTGAAATAACAAGGCCACTGGGAGGATTTGTAAGTTCTGCAAACTAGAACCGGTCTCCTAAACCTGCTTAATGAGGTTGTTTGTTAAGTTTTTCATTTGTCTTTTGCTCATACCTAGCAAGTTCAAATCCGTGGAAGGGGTTGGGACAGAGGCGGTTTCCAGGAAAACTGTTCACATAGTAACAAGCTGACGGTGCATCCAAACAAGGATGAATGGGACCCCGAGTACACTCCTAAGAGCAGAAAATACTACTTGGTAGGGTTGATTTGTCTGCTTCCAAACATTTTATAATACAGAAAACATGTGCTTTAGTCTTATCCAGCTAATTTGGCTTTAAAAGTAATTTTCTTTACGAAACTCCGCGATTTTCCACTCCCCAGCACGACGACAGAGAGGGCGAGACTGACCTTAAATGCACAGACAACCGAGGACGAGGCGGCTTCCCGCGCGGAAGAGCGCGATTCATCATACGTAAAGCCGCCAGTGGTCTCAGCAATAACAGCCCCAAATGGGCCCAAGAGAGGTTGGGGATCACCGTCGAACACGGGGCTGAACGAGAGAAGGAGACAGAACAGGACCACAAAAACGTAAGAGAACCTGCCGGCGAGCACAGCTGAGCGATGGCGCTGAAGATTTACGCCGTTCAAAAGTCTGGTACAGTAAGTTCAGCCGAGCCCTGATCTGTAGGATTTATGTGATTTTAGACTGCTTTCGCGAGATTATGTTACGTTAGAATATTCAATATTAACATTTTCTTCATGTACTCGAGGAGTACTGAGTGGAAGCACTGGTTCAGAACTGCTGTTTTCCAGATATTTTCGCATTTATGTCATATTTTATTTCTTTATTCACTTTCTTTGCAACATTTGGTAGTGTTTGAAAGGGTTAAAATATACCATGTGCATATTATATAAAAACTTAACTATAACTTTAATAATAAGGCAATAGAAAATTGAAATGCAGGATGAATTAGCTTGTGCATTATAATCATTTGAAAACAAAGCACCAGTGAGTGTTTTACAGATTTTTTTTTGATAATGTACTGTATGTATATACTGATACTTGGACAGAGAAAAATGTAATGCTCTTACACAACTACTGTAGGTTTGAAGCAGGCATAAGGCTGTTTATCAGAGTTCACAACTCAACAGTGTGATTCAAGTTGCTATTGAAATGAATGATTTAACCTTTTCAACGCTCAGATGACCCTGATTTGACAATGGGACCAAACCGTGAGCCTTTGTTCTCCGATCTTTTGCTACAAAAATGACATCAAATTCATCTAAAATGGAGACACACTTACCAAAAATAAACCATTTGTAATTAGAATTTACTGGAAAGATATTGACTTTGTCAGTGTTTTCAAAATGCAATAGTAACTTTTGTCTTGAGCACCACACATGAATAAAATACCAAAATTATGTTGTCCTCTGGACTTACAGGCGGTACCTAGTTAGGTTTTTTGGACTTCTGTGATGTTATAGATGCTTTACTGATTTTAATGTGCTTTTCGTAAGTTCTATAGTTTTAGATAAATTTGTAAATGATGTGCAGTCGGTATAGCAATCAGGGATAGAAAACTGTTTTGCAGACAATGTTTTATGTTCTCATATTCTTTCCTGAGACCCATGTCTTTGCTGTAATCTGTATCCAACTGACTGCACAGCTTATGTGCCTTACCATGATACTGGAATACAGATGAAGATGATTTAATTGCTTATTCAGTGCTGAATTTTAAACAGGTGTTGTTTACCATTTGATTCTGACTGTAAATTAAAACATTACAATCATATCGATGTCTCGTCAATTTGAAGCAACTTTTACCTTTATATTATGAAAAAAGTATGATATCCTAAAAACAGTTTTTTTTTAATTTATAAAACAATTTACAAGCTCTGGTTTATGTTATCTTGTGTTTAAGACGCCACTGTGCAAAAGCATTCTGCAAGAAGTTCTGAGGTTAGAACATGTTCTTACAGTGTTCTCTTGGACAGCGTTCTGCAGGAACCACTCCTCAAAACCACACCTGTGTTCTGAGCAACCTTGGTTACAAACGCCCATTCAGATTTGCTGATCGCGAGCGGAAACAATGACTTGCTTGATCGTTAATCAGTACTGATCTGCACCGTTGTCAGCATATAGGTTCGGCTGCCATGGCTGAGTTGTTTACAGCTCATCATTCCTTTGCTGTTGGAGCCCCTTTGACATTTCATAGCACTTTAGAAAGCAAAAATAAGTCAACAATATGAAAAACTAAGGCATTTACTTTCAAAAGTCAGCAGTTAAACGAAGTGAGTTGGTTCATATATTCCAGTCATCAATCATTTTTTCCAGTTAATCACTGCTTTAGATAATGGTTTTCATCATACAGTCCCAAAATGTGATTCTTTATCTTTCATGCATTACATAACCTGCAGCATAACTAGAAAAGCGCTTGGAGACCTTCGCCAAGCAGCTCATTTCCCCACATATTGTGACTTAAGGCCAAGGAAACCTTGTTTGTGTTCATGCAGGTGTTCCTGCTTCCTTTCTTCATTTAAGTAGTTTAGTTATACCAGGTTACATAACATAGTACTTTATGATCAAAGCCCCTTGGCCTTTGATCCTTGGAGGAAAAGTCACACCAGTTATGTGAAAAGGGGACCAACTAATGAGACAGAAAGCTGATTTTCAAGGTTTGCAAAGCTGTCATCGAAGTCAAAAGGTGGCTGAAATATATACTGTATGTGTGTGTGTGTGTGTGTCTGTGTGTGTGAAATAAAATGAAAGGAGATGGCTGTACTTCACTGCAGCCCAGACTTATTTTGAACTTTGTTCTTTCACTATAAACTAGTCTTACCTGTTCTTCCTTACCCTCCTGTGTGTGTGGCTACGCGCGCTTGTGTGTGTGCGTGCGTGCGTGCGTGCGTGCGTGTGTGTGTGTGTGTGTGTGTGTGTGAGACCCATCCTACTCCTTGCTTGACGATGTGACTTGTCATGACTAGCCCCAGGAAAAGTTGCTGAATGTTAATGTTTGACAAGTAGAAGGAAGGACTCATGCAAGCATATCTCTCAGACCTAGACAACACCACTACGGCATTTCAGTTCTGCTTTTACTCCAACGTGCGTTTGTTGGCTTGAAAAGGAATTCAGCACTCACATACGGAGGAGGAAAACAAAAATGATGATGGGTGAGTCCTTGATCGCTCATGTAACAGTTAAGCAGTCATTTGAATGCTAAATGTACGCACCGACTTGGTTTGTATATGTGAACATTTCTATAGACACCTCCATTACAAGTATGCTTTGGTATGTAAACAATTGCACAAGAGCAAAAAGATGTACTTCCTGGTTTGTAGGTGCTGTTTATATCATGGCTTAAATTGGTGATTGGACTTTTATTCTTTCACAGTGTAGAAAATTACATTTGATTGATTAATCTCCAAAATGTACAGCCAGAGCAGATATACAAACTTGGTTAGTTTCCCCTCGTCAGAGATTTGTCTTGGTTTAGAAATGTCAGGGCAAATAACTTACATGGCCAGTGCACCAGTGTTTGTAAAAGTAATGTGATTTTCTGCCCTATTTGTGGCCGCGCTGCAGAGGCGCTGGTCCTGATCGACTTTGAGGGAACCATGAGCGACGAGCTCACAGTGAAGATGGGGGATGTGCTGAAAAACGTCACCAAGGCCAGCGAGGAGGGATGGCTCCAGGGTGAACTGAATGGAAAGAGAGGCATTTTCCCTTCCAGCTTTGTCCAGGTTGGTGAATGGACGTGCAGTTTTTACACTGTGGCTGAGCTTTGTTAAAACACAGCGTGTTTCATCTTCTAATTACAGGAGATACCTGTTAACTTAAGGGGAGAAGGCAAGAGGGAACCGCGTAGCCTTAGAAAAACTGGTAGGTCCAAAATGTGACTGCAAGAAGTGCAGCAAGCAGGACATGTTGTTTACCACCAAACGCCTGCCGGCTTCTGTTTGTCCAGTTAAAAAAATGCCACCAAGGAGGAAATGTGAGGTAACGTTTACCTACAACCCCGTGAACCCTGATGAGCTGCAGCTGAATGTTGGGGAAATCATAGAGATCGTCAGAGAGGTAGAGTCCCACTCCCCAACGTATGTTGTGCATCCCTGAAAGCGCTCGTGCACTTTTGACCTGGACTCCTTCACATTGTTTACTCAACAGATTGAAGACGGATGGTGGATGGGGGTGAAAAACGGCAAATTGGGAGCGTTTCCTTCCAATTTTGTCAGCGAAATCTTTGTTTCGCCAAAAGGTTCGCAAAGAGGATTTTAATATCTGTTGTTTTCCTGCAAATGTTGATCATTCTTCTGTTTCACAGAGGACAAAAACAATGAGGCCAAAAGCAGACCCAAACTTGCTAATGTTTTCAGCAGGGAGGTAAGACAGAGCCACTGGTGCTGAACCATACCAGCTGATTATTGTTATTGTAATTTACTTTTCTTTGTTTTTGCATGATGATGTCTGGAAAGGCAAGCGTGAGGAGCAAAGGCAAAAGCAGTAAGTTCACACCTTCACAGCTGGGCTTGGGAGCCCTTTTCTAAAGTCACTGGACGAGTTTATTTATATCCATATGTGTCACAGGTGGTAATTATGACCTGAATTCTTCATGAATGGAGTCACATATTCCTGGTGTTATGGTGGGAACACCTCACTGCAGTTGTTCCGAATCTCTTTTGCACTTTTTTCAGGCGGTTATGACAGGCATAACGGATGATAACATTCGTCCTCCTCGCTGACACACTTTATTCCTCTCACACTTACTGTGTAGATTACACTTGAACCGATGTCGGTTCACCGCTGAACTTATTTCTGCTTCTCTCAAGCCACAGAATGTTGCCAGGTCATGTTTGACTACAAGGCTAAAACCGAGGATGAGCTGGATATGAAGAAAGGAGATGTCATTGTGATACTGAATAAGGTTTGGAAAGATTTGTTGGCACTCGTTGTGATGTCGTGACCTTAAGGAGAAGGACAAACTCCTCTGAGTGAATTACCGTTCTTGTATGTTTATCCAGCCAAAACAGTTGGGTCACAGACAGAAAGTATGTGTCAGATGACATAACATGCTTATTTATATTACTTTTATGTGGCAGTTCCTTAAATCATGTGGGACCAATAGGAATTCCCAAATACCTAAAAACGATAAAATCAGTATGTCTGATACATCTTTCTTGACCATCTGTTAACCTCCTGTGCAGCATCATTTGCACGTCCCAAAAGACTCGCCTACCGATGTGACTGTTTAATCCCGCTGTGCAGGAAACAGAAGATGAAGGCTGGTGGGAGGGGGAGCTAAACGGCCGCCGTGGCTTCTTTCCTGATAACTTTGTCATGGTGATTCCGTCCAAAGACATTCTGCAAGTGAGTAGAGTAAAATTTACTTTGGTACAATGCCACAACTGTCCTCCTCATCCTGGACCTAAGCTGTGCTTCGCATTTGAAAACTCTTCTGCCATGAAGCCGGAAACATATTTTACAGTCATGCTTTTTATGTGTTTTTTGAGTTGTACAATTTTTAAGTCAATGCGCCCTATTTTAAAAATCTGCCATTAATGCAGTGAGTCAGTGTCCAGACATCCCAAAAGAAACCCCTTTTTTCGAGTTTGTTCCCCGTCACGTAGAACAAACTTGACAAATGGTTTCTTCTCCTTCTCTAGGCTGGATCCACAACCCAACTGCCTGCACGTAGCATTCAACAGGAGCCCCCTGGTAAGTGAGCATTACACTGCAAATGCTGCATGAAATTAGCCTAAAGTCTTGTCAAGGGGTCTGTCCAGTTAAAGGTTCTAGACCGGAAAATGGTGGGCTTCCTCTCCAGGTTGTAGGGGAGGTCCTGCCTCAAGTGGAGGAGTTCAAGCATCTGGGGGTCTTGTTCACAAGTGAGGGAAGGATGGAGTGAGCTCGAAAGGCGGGTTGGTTCAGCCTCCGCCGTTGTGCAGTCGGTGTACTGGACCATTTGCGGTGAAGAAGGAGATGAGTTGAAAGGCGAAGCTCTTGATTAACTGGGAAGTCTACGATGATGGTTGTGAACTTTGAGCAGTGACTGAAAAGACAAGATCGTGACTACAAGCAGCCAGAATGAGTTTCCTCCGCAGGGTGGCTGGGGGCTCCCGCTAGAGTGAGGTGTGAGAATCTCGGTCATTCGGGAGGAGCTTGGAGCGGAGCTGCTGCTCCCCTGATCGAGAGGAGCCAGCTGAGGTGGCTCAGGCATCTGTCTGGGATGAACCCTGTACGGGGTGCCATCGGAATGTAAAAAATTCGTTCTCAGTCTAAAATCCAGCAATGTCAGCCAGCGATGGCTAAAAAACAACTTGGAGCTAAAGAGATTATACAGTTTCTCACTGACATCATGTGCTGCTTGAGACTCCAGTTGAGAAATCTTGGGAATACTGCAGGAGGTTCCCTGAATGTGTTGACCTTAGGTGGCCTTGTCAGCTGTACAGTTGTATCTGACTAATAACGGCGAATAATTTCACAGAAAAATGTTAGCAGTTCACATGCATTTTAGCAGTTTGCGTGTATTTTTGTATTATCTCTGAAACTGTCATGGATTGGATGGGAATTTTATGACAGGTTTTGATGACATTGTTTGTTGTTTCAGCGGTTTTTAATGCATTAAAATAACTAAAGTCAATGAGAAAAAGACAACATACATTCGATAAAATGCCCAGGTCGACATATGCATCACGATAACATTGTATGATGGAGACTGTAGCAATTTTAACCTTGAATGCAAACTTTCCATGAAATTAGGGAAAGAGATCAAGCAAAATCCTTGTGACTTGAAACATAACACAGGACAAATCTTATCTTTGACAACAAAGAGCAGGATTTGACTTATTACCTCTCACAATGTCTGTTGTTTGTAATGGAAAAACTTTAAATACAAGTTTAATTCTTGTACGATAAAATAATCCTATAGTCATGGTTGTCACCTGGTCTAAATATGAACTGGGGTTATGGTACACCCTCTCTTCCCCCATGCGGTATCACTCATAACAATTCACAGGAAATCTCTGCCTGTGATGGGGGATGGTTAGACTGGTCATGTGACCCACTTCAGGAGTCTTGGAGGAAACTGGAGGGTAGGAGGGGTGGATGTGAGCCCTGACACAAAGATTTAACAACCACAACAAGAAGCAAGACTTGAGTGGATATTGCTGTGCGGATGATTTGCTCGAGGGTAAAATGTTGCACAATGTTTTGAACATCCGAGGTAGGCTACCAGATCTTCTTCATCGCTGATTGCTTCTTCTTTTAGGCTGGCATTTGTGCCTGCATGCATTTAGCAGCTGTGATCTGAATATTTACATCTGAAATGAGCACTTCTGTGGGATATATAACCAAAATTAGATTAGACCAGGTTCGATAAAGCGTCACTGAATTAGTATTCGATGTCTCAGCATCATGGTTGCGTTTGATTGGAGCGACGGTCCCTGAGAAAGTTGTTAAAACCCTGTGGAACTGTTAGTGAAGTGGATGCAGCTGTGACCTGATCTTCTCTGGTGATGTGTGCAATGATAAATTCCCATGTGGGCGCTTGTTTAAAAGAAATCATCAACAGGAAGAACACGGAGGACCAGCAGGATTCTTTTCTGTTTCATATAATCATTTTCTTCCCGTCTTACAAATAAAACAAGCCAAACGCTTTATAGGGGCCGAGTTCAGAGACGTTTACTGGCAGAGGCAAGTAAGCTAGTTAAAGAATGAAGAGTTTAGTTGTATTAAACTCACATCTTTAGTGTGTATGTCTGACCTGTTTTATTAGACGGCACATTTTCTCTTTCATTTCACAAAAAGCTCCTGGGAACATGACAGGCAGCGATATTCATTTTTTCCTGTGAAAATCACAATACTTTCTGTTACCATTTGCTGTTTGTGTTTTTACAACTGTCCCGACCCCAATTCTGTAATTTGAAAGTGGTCATACTGCCAAAACGACGTGTTTATCTCTTATTATTGATTTGTTCAGTGAAAACAGAGGCCTCGATGATGGAAAATGGAAGTCCGGCAAAAATGAAAGGTATCCGCAGATGTGGTTAGTTTTATCGCAACAGCCTGCTTTTGATGATGGTGTTTCACCAGCGCATAAAAACCGATTTACAGATGATAAGCAGGACACCAAGGACTTGAGAAGCAATCCTCCAACCAAAGTGAAGCTGCCATTCATCCCCAAGCCCAGTGCCCCTCCAGTCAAGGACAAACCCAACAAACTTTTGCCTAAGTGAGTATAGTTATCTTGTATTTGTCTCAGAAAAGACTATTTTCCCCCCCTAAACATCAGGTACTTTAAAAAAAAATGCGCAAAATTTTACTTTGGCAAGTATCAGGGGCACTATTTTGGCTGGTGCCTGACTGTCTTCACCTGTTAGTACAAGCTGCCACAATTGCCCTCAAAAGAATACCAGGACACTCGACCTTTAGCAACTCAGTGGAAACATGCCGTGAGTAAGACTGGAACCCATTTCCTGTTTCCTGAGCAGACCGCACAGGCTGACTAACTCAGTGGAAAAACAACCCTGTATTAAGAGAGATTGTGTCTAATTTGCTTCGACATAAACAACCTCTTTCTCAACATTTCTAAAGATCAATCTCATTTCTCATTTGTCAACTTATAATTAAGAGCAAGTGATGTAAAAGTGTCACTTTCTGCAGGTGGATCATTGCTGTATGATAATTGCTGTATAATAATTGTGAAAGTGAAACATGTCAGGGTGCTGAAAAACAATATTCTCAAAACCACAGCCTCCATGCTCTGCACCTGCAACCATCTTAGCGATAAGGGAACTGGAAACCACATTCACAGTCATTTTGCATCTTCTGAGGAGATGAGCTACAGATGATTACCCGTCGAGCACAAATTAAAATCCAATATAACCACAGAATTATCCCTCATTATAAGTGTCCTCTTATTTTTATTAGAACCAGTGAAGATGTGGCTCCAGAAGCGAAGGAAACAGACACATTTGATGGTGTGGATTTGCAGACTGAAAAGCTAACTCATCCCACAGCAAACCGAGCCAAACCGCCCCAGAGGAGACCGCCGTCAGCACTGATAACAGCCATCCAGGTTTGTCATTTATTCCTCTTTCTAACAACTTTTGTCTGCTTTAAACAGAACAAACTTGTGTTTTGCTAACCAAATTCTGTAAATGACACTTACAAAATGAATTTATGACACAACTTCATTAGTTTCTGATAACCAAACGCTAACCCTTGATTCTTGAATTGGAACTGGAAATAGTTTGTAGAATTTCATGGTTCAAGGCCCACCTGGCACTTGTCAAAGTCTGCTTTCTATTGAAATGCAGAGCCATTTTTCCCTGTTTTTATCTTGGTTAAGGATCACAGAGAAAGAAACTTCCTGTCTTGTGAGTGACAGCCATTGTTTTTGGTTTTATATCTAGTTTTATACCCACTGCAACTCTCAAGGTTCAACAGTCATCCAGGGAAAATCATTAACAAAGACACAAAGAGACTCGGATATCAGATAGACAGGACAGATTGGAGCCATACAATATACTTTAGGAGGGTGAAAACACACCCATGTTGTTGCAATACAAGGCCTTCTCTCGGGAAAGAAACATTTCACCTGCATAAATGCATGCTGATTTTCAGTTTACCCTTTATAAGGTATAATTTTGAAGTGTGCCTAACACACTCATCAACCTGCCATATCTCAGATGGTAAAAATGTTTTGTTTTTGAAATTATGTACAGTACACTAATGAGCGCATGACGTCCTGCAACCTTGAGTTAAGTAATTGCGCCCATTAACCACTACGGGGCGCTGTAGAAACATGACTTTTGAAGAAGGAATTTTCTTTTGCTTAAACGACAATTTTGATTTAATTTGTATCTGAGTAGTTATTTTAGTGCAGTCATAATTTATTATCTGAAGACATGTTTGTTGACACTTACCTTTGAGGAATTATTTGTTCTGTTCATGCAGGCCAGTGCCATTGACCAGGCTGGACTAGAACCAGGACTCAAGCTGCACACAGACAGATTACCTGCCTTGCCAAAGGTCTGTGACATAATTGAATATTTCACATGAATCAGTGATGAACGCTCAACATTCTTTCCCAACGCAAAGCACAGACTTCAGAAAATCTGCTGCCATTTCCTGCCAAATTGGACCAACCCAAGACACCACCACCACCCACTCGGCCCCCAGCGCCTCAAGTGGTTGTGGATGGCAGGCCGGTGATCCAGAAAGAAGAACCCACTATGGCAAATCTGCAGGTTGAGATTACAGAACTGAGAATGGCTCTGGAGCTGTTACAAAGGCAACACGAGTGAGTAGTTTTTAAAAAAAAAAACAACAAATTTTCAAAATTTGTACTTATTTATTCATGTAAATCAACATGCACAACTAGATCTTCGTGGTCAAAGTCTAGTCAATTACACTTTTTTTCACACAGGCAAGACATTAAAGAACTGAAAGAAGAATTAAGTGAAGAGAGAAGTAAACGGACAGCTCTGCAGGTCAGTGGGCATGCCTTTACCTTTTAATTCCTGAAGACTGGCTCGTGGCTCGTACTGTTATTAAAAATGGTTTGTCTTTTCCAGATGGAAGTGCACAGTTTGAGAATGAAGCATTAGCGCTGAGCTCCTGATACAGATATGATTGAAAACACTGGGCCTCTGGCTGTCAAAATTAACAGGAACTGGAACAAGATGAACATTGACCAGAGGTGGAAAAGACTAAGGATCAAACCACTGCATTTTTGCAAAGACTAGCTAATTGTTGGACATGCACTGCACTGGAAGGAAACTCGTCTTTCAAAAGATTTTAAACTTGTGGATTTTTTTTTTTTTTTTTTTTTTGGACATCTGGAAATATTGGTCAAAAGGGTTACGCTGACTTTACAACAAATTTCATTTTCAAAATGATCTTTAGTTTAAAGACTTTCTGTACTTGTGTCTATAGAAAGGCCTCAGTGAAATATGTAATATATGCAGCTGTACATAGGAGGGATGGTTCATGATGTATTTTGCGAAGACATTAAAATATGGTTTTCAGTCATTAGTTTGGATCTTTTCAGCTGGTGTATTGCAATACTGAGCCACTAGAGGTCACTACAGCGCAGCACTTCACAAACAGCTCGTCTAGACGTTTAGCTGACCATCAGGTTCAGATGGGAAATTAATTTGAAATGTAAGTAGTTGATTTTTCATTAAGGGTCCTATGAAACTTAATCTATAAGAAAACGCAATCTATGCCAGATGATGAATAAAGGCTTGACAGTTAAGATGTCAAACATGCTGAGTCTATATGGATTTAGAAAACAGGACAGACTGAGAAAGTCGTTGCACAGGAAAGATTTAAACTTGATCGTATTTGAAACATGCCGGTCTCGAATATAATGTACAGCTGCGGTTTGTGTTTCTCATATTGGAGCTGGTGACAGTGCTACCCACTGTAGAGCACATCTGGACAACATCTGGAGGTCATCATAGAACCGGTGCACCAGAAACTACCATGGGAACATGCTATTTTTAAATATTGTAAGGTCATTGAGGGCACATCAAGGAATGAAATACATGAAACTGCACAAAGAAGCAGTTGATGGCAGTACACATTAACAAGATGAATGAATGCTTTTTCTATTAAACACTAAAGCCTTTATAAATGCCATAGATAGATAGATATAAACCCAGAAGTTATTAAAGCAGACAACTATTACCCTACTGCATTTATCATCGAAGCAATTCAGTAGTCAACAATAAAGGTGAAATAAAGCTATTATTTACACATACTGGGACAGTGGTTGTGGGAAGTCTAGTGTGTTCAAATGTTTCCAACCTAAAATCGTGCTAACTTGAAAAGTCAGAAATTGAATGTCTTAATCAAATGAGCCGTAGCTACCAGACCTACAACAACAACACATACATTAAACAGCAAACAAAAGTTGACAAATCTTGTTACGTTAGTGATGAAGCAGAGGGGTCGCCTGACGGACTGGGGCTAGTGGAGAGATTACACAACCAGGGCAGCAGAGACGAGGATAAACAAATTTTTTTTTTTTAAAAATAATAAAAAAAGATTGTTTTTCACCTTAAATTACACGGCTGGCCAAACAGGCCAGTTTAATAAACTAGGCGCAAGCATCAAACAGGTGCATTGTGGAGTTTGAAGTAACCTCTTTCCATTGCGCAGTGTGCATGCAGTCTGGGCGACCAGGCTGTTAATTGTTTTGGTTTTTTTTTTTCAGAGAGAACAGGAAATGAATTTCATTCCCAGCAATCATATTACATTTCTTATCAGGACATCTCCCTTTAACTAGCCAACATAGTACTGCACCTTAATAATCTAATCTGACAGTTGTTTTTTTCAATTTTTTTTCTTTATTTCCAATTTTTGTAATCTAATCACAATTGTGCAAGAATTTAAAAAAACAAAAGAAATTCCATTTACCTCATCGGATACGTTTTTGTCTTATCACATTTATACATCTATGGCCGGAAGGTGCAGAGAAGGGGCTGTGTTTTTGTCTGGTACAGGTAATTAACAGGAAAACAAAATTACTGCACTTAATCCTTTAATTTTGTCATTTCCTATGGGCAAGTTTTTCCTCAAAACGCAGACACAGATTTATTGTAGTCATAAATGAAAGAAACTTAATTACTTTGTAACCTCGGGATGCAAAAGGTTCTCCAATCCAAAAAAGAATATTTCCACATTGGTTTAGTCTATGATCAGCAATTTAATCATCCTTCAAGAAAGCAAATTATCTTCATTTCAACATGGTATTTATCTGGTCTTATATACATAAATCTACTATTGTTCATTTTGGTCCCTAAGTTTGTCCTACACACTCACTTCTGTTCTGTTTAGATAAATAAGTCTTTCAGAAACCTCTTCTTCTAATTTCTTATTGTCAGTTGCAACGCTGCGACACAGGAAGTGCAATATCACACAGTTGAGCTCCGCCCGAGCCCAGTGGCTAATCAATGGCTGACATGAACCTTCTCCATCAGCTGTGAAACACTCAAGTCTCAGAGTTCAGAGTTCCCGGCGTTTCCCTGCAGCCTTGCGGGTCAGTAGTAGTGCACTCTTCCAATAGTTCCCGTTCCTGTTCCCAGGATATCGGGCTGGCCGTTCCTCCAGATCTCACGGATGATGCGTTCCCTCTCCTCCAGCCGCTGCGCCCGCTCCAGTTCCTCCGCAGAAGTAAAGACGTTCACACTCAGGGTCCCGTCCGATTGGCTGGTGTGGTTGCTGACGGGTATCTCTGTGCTGGGCGAAAGGACGGGGGTCATTGCATCGTCAACGTCTTCGTCCTCCTCCTCCTCCTCGCTCTCCTCTGCCTCCTCAGCCATGTCCTTTAAGTGCTTCTTCTCAGGTGTGGAGGAGGCCATCTTGGTTCGTGGCTTACACGAAATGCGGATGACCAGGAGGCAAAGTGTGAGCACCAGGCCGAAGCACACGCCAAGCACAAAGTAAAGGCCAAAGCTCTCGGGGTTTGCTAAAATAGAAAAAGGCCATTTTTAAAGGATATCGCTGAAACAGGACGGTTGCTGGGATCTGACTTACCTTTGATATGAGCATATGCAGCTATGCTGTTGCTCAGGAGGTCCATTTCTTTCTCCTTCACATCCATGTTGATCTGAAAGACAGGCCTGGGTTACACCTGAAACCACGTGTGTAAATACCGTTCAAACTACTAAACAGCCTCCTCCAGCCACCCTTCTTCTTCTTCTTCTTCTTCTTCTTCTACTATCCTCTGCTCAGTAACGACAAGTCAAACCACTGAGGACGGTACTTTCTGCCGTCGTGTGGGTGGGTTGAAGCTCGTGAGCCTAACACAAAAGCTCCTCTGTGGCCCTGAACCTTCAACTGAAATCAACATAGCTCATTCGACAGCCGGAGCTCAGCCTGTGACACTCACACTGAACCATGACAGACCCCTATTAAAGAGGTCAACAGTCAGTTTTTCCAAGCATTGGGATGGGGCCCCCTCCAGCCCGATGGGATCCCCAGGTCAGTTTCTACATCTCACCCTAAAAGTGTCCTTGAACCACCCCTCCTTTCCCTTCCAAGTATTCTTTTTTTACTTCTTTTTTCATATGTTCACAACAGTTGCGTCTCTCTCTAGATTGTTTCTGCTGCAGAAGAGAGATCAGCTTTGTAGAATTTGTACACATGTGATCTGTCTCCACTGGGTGTGGCTGATGCTGCATGTTCAGTCAGAACTGAAGATGGAACCGCAGATGATGATGAAGGTGAAACAAACACATCCAGTGACGGCAGTAATAGCGAAAATAAAATTATTTCAAAGCAAATGTTTTTATTTGTTGGAGTCCAGAATGACTTATGGAACTGTGGAAATTAGATCCTGTATGAATTCGACTTGAGGAGAGACAAACAGGCTGGAGCACCAAGAAAAACACGGCTCCCATCTAAGTCAAGGACAACTGGCTTACAGGCTGTTCAGTTTAACCTAAAATTCTTAATTTGAAAATACATTTTTTTTTTTTTTTAAAGAAACTCCACTAATTTAAATGTGAAGGTAGCGCAATACTGAGGGACTCTTGGAGGCCAGTGCTGACACACATCAGTCAATAATGACTGACGTTTGAGATGAAATAATGTGATCATCATTGGCGAAGATGTTTTAGTCATATATGAAATTCTTCACTTCTGTGTCTGAAATAATATCAGAAAAATGTTTGCTCGGTCGGATCATATCAGTCACAGCTGAGAGGTTGTGTAAACAAGGTGGTGTCAGCATTATATAATTCTTGAGTGTTGATGAGAAGAGGACACAGCTGATTGGTCCTTTAATGAAAGCTGCTTCGGCACAGTTTGCACTTCCTGGAAAAGCGTTTTTCTTTTTTTTCTCGTGGTTTTAGTTAACAGCGAGACGGCAACTTCCATGATCCTGTCCTACTTCACTCCACCACTCAAATGCATCTTCCTTGTGTTGACTTGCGGACCCCATGGCAGCAGAAAATTACATCCAGTGGCTTTAACACGTGCGTTGTGTTGCGGCTGCAATGACGAACTATAAAACCCCATGAATCTATCCTGAGTGTATAGAGAAATACCACATGGAGTTGTATATTGACGTCCTCAGATGGGACAGACTATGTTTGAGCACGATGATGACCTTAGCATTGCTTTCACGTGACATAAATACCTGATTTATGCAGCATTTATATGTTGTGGCTTTCGATAGACTTCAAGCGTAAAACTCAGGCGCCACATGCGAGCCATATGCAATGTTGTCAACTAATAAACGGAGCAGGAGTAAACCGAGCGAGGCGTATAAATAAAGCTTAAAACTTACCACCAAAGGAAGCGCTGCAGCACGTCCTCACTTCCAGCTCATGCTTTACTGAAAAGGTGGAATGTGGAGGCAAAAAATTTGCCAGGTTTCTCTTGCGTTTTTCTCCCTCACGGTTGAACTGGGATGTGTGATCTTTGGTCCCCAGGGCTAAACGGACAAGAGCAAACACAACACACACACACACACACACACACACACATCCAGCTACATTAGATCCAAAATCACGAGGCGCCTGCAATGCAAACAGTGAGCAGCCTATCACAGAATACACAAGATATAAAGGCTTTTCAGGTTTCAGTGCCTTAATCAGACCAGGCTAAGCAAGCACAAAACTAAGTCTAACATTTAGATGATTTTTCAGATTAGAGGAGTCTGAAGATAATTACAATAGTGTAATCGTTTTTCAAGCATTTTCAGTCCTGCTTATGATGTCTGCACTGTAATTGGGCCTGTGGGTATACAGTTGGATCACATGCTGTTTGACCAGTGGTGCCTGTCTTTACTCATCTGTAATCTCAGGCTAAGATCTTTCATGGCATAAGAATCATAGCTTTGCAGACAGGAGCTGCTGACATCATGCGGATCGTTTCATACAAGAGAATTGCAAACTTCTCTTAGCCTATTAAAAACTGAAGCCGAGTGTAATATAAGTTTAAGACCAAAATGTAGCCTTCAAATTCCTAAATGCTAAAAGGGCAGGGGGAAAAAAACCCAGCTCTGTGCTGTCTCCACTATATCACCAAGTTTTTGCTTCACATGCCAGGTGGAGGAGTGGGGGGTCTGTAAAAAGTGCTGTGCTGTGCTGATTCCCAACTCTAGAAAAGCTCCTCTGCCAGCCACAGTTGGTTTTGCAGAGCTGCTGTGCTTTCCAGGCCAGATTTTGATCTTGCTGACTCTTGGCACAACCTGTGTAAACAGCAGAGCCCGCGAGACAGCGCTCTGGGAGAAGTGACAGTCGCTATGGTGAATTTCTGCCCAGCCAACCCCCTTCTGTCCAGCCAACCCCCCCTCGCTGCCCATGGGAACCCAATGATGAAGGTTTTTTTTTTTGTTTTTTTTTTGCATCTGCACTTCAGGGATGGAAAAACAGATTAATTTTCCTTCCTTTTATTTCATTTATGGATGAGTTCGTCTCTTCACCTCCCACAGACTCTTTCTTTCTTTCTGTTAATGGAATCTATTCATCATTACCCAGGCAGAGCTGAAGAACATACACAGTAAATGAGATATTTTGTTTTAACCTCAAGGGCAATAAAGCAGAGATGGAATCACTTTAACCACTGCCTGATTCAAGGTTAAAATTAATAACGAGACACGTTAAAGTATAATAACTGGCGTCTTCTCACCCAGGAATCCCGCAAAGCTGAACTTCGTCAGGAGTCAGGAATTTGATTCTGTTGTTTAATGGCATCTGGAGACCTGTTTAAAGCCTATCTAAACACTAATTACCTTGCCCTGTTGTTTTGTTGTTTTGTTTTACTCCAAGAAGGAAATGAGTAACAGACCCTCTCCTCCACATCCCCTCACCATGCCATGACTCAACTTTTAGTCATCCGAGTGACCAGATTCACATTTGTGCGACACATCTTGTCCTACACGACAGCCCTGAAAACAGGACCATAGTTATCAGGAAAAAAAGCACCATGGTAGCCGTAATTTTGTCTTTTTTTTTTTTCTTATTAACTGTGTGATAATTTGGATCAGATGAATCGGGACAAATATCATTTCAATTATGTCTGAATATAACACATGTGAACATTTAGTCAAAAAATAAACAAAGGAAAAATACAACTATCGAATTAATGCAATCTTAACATTTGCACTGGTTCAGCTCTGAAAGCGCGTGTGGGATTTGGATCTTTTTTTAAATTTTTTTTTAACTTAATTACTAAAATTAATCACATTATTTCGACGATCTTTGACTTGAATACAGACTGTGTGGCCACGCGCGTCTTTGTGCTGTTATGACGTTAATCCTATTTTTCATCTGTACCGTATCATTTGCCGTTTCCTTTTCTCATATCCTGAGGTCAAACACTCTGGCATCCTGTTTGTCATTCCCTTAGACACTGCTAGGTATTAAAGAAATACTCCTGATAGGACTTTTTAGCAAAATCTTCATCACATACTAAACATATTTCCACTAAAATGGCAGAGGCTCAATTTCCCAAAAGGGAGCTACTTTTGTACGGCTCCAGCAGGCTGAGGCCAACACAAACACATTATGGTGCAGTGTTGTGGCCTTAGAGGAGGTCATGTGCTATTTTTTCACCGAGTGCTGTTTTTCTTTTGGTCGGATGGACAAACAGGGTGGAAGAAAAACTCCAGACATGTGGTGTATTTTTGTTGTCAACCTCTTGGCAGGAACCACAATGGCTCTTCCTTCCTTCCTACAGAGAAGACTGGAACCTATTCAGTGTTCAAGCTTCTACCAAAATGTTTTTGGTGATAAACCTCCAGCTGTGTTTTGCAGAGCATCAGTTCACAACAGGGAAAGGAATATTTTTTCATGTTGGACTTTTTAAATTGGACTTTTTATTCTTATTTTTTTCCCCGACCTATCCTTAATTTATCAAGGTAAGGGACGCACTGAGATTTAAAATCGCTTTGCAATAGGGACCTGACAAAGCTATTATACAAAGCTTTGCAGGCCAAATAAATTTCCCTGTTTTTCAGGTTGTTTTTCTTTTTTCTCTCTCTCTCTTCTTGCCGCACAAAGGTAGTCCATGAGAAAACCCAGAAGCTGCTGTCTTTCATGGTGTTCATTTCCAGCCTCTTGATTAAAATCATTAAAAAGTTCCTGCTCTGATTGTGAGGCTACTGCTGAGATGAAAAACAGACCAAAAATGTTGGACTGCATCAAACCATCTAAGTAATTTCTTTTGCCATTTTTCAGCTTTGTGGAACAAAATCAACAGAGCTGCATCTTAAGTAAATGCACATTCACCGCTAAGTAGTGCCTCTGTTACTCTCTGACGCATTAAGAAATTCTTTTAGGGGCTGATAACAGCCAAAAACTTTGCTGGATATATAAATAGAAACACGCCAGAAAAGCACATATTTAACCATATTGAAAAGTTGCATTTTCCTCAGAACAGCATGTTTTATGCATGTTTTTCCTCAAACGAAGATGTTTAGCTCACATGTGTGTAAATGTGCTGAATGTGATGCTTCCAAGTTTCTTTTGACATGAGCATCTTGAGAATAAAGCTATGCAAGTCATAAGTAGCGCTTTCCTTTGCCAGGTTGTCATGGGTGTCTAACAAAGCAGGCAGGTGGCTGACATCAGACCAAAATCAAATCTGGCCTGGGCCACACTGGGGTCCGACAGTCTGCAAAAACTGTTTAACTGCACTAACAGATGAGAGACATGATCCATTGGTAGATGCACAAACTGCTAATTAACACTGTTAAGTTTCAAAATAACATTTAAAATCACGTTATTTTAAACATACGACAGTCAGTAGAGCCGCAGATGTTGTGAAGAAGAGTAAAAGGTTTTGTTTTTTTAATCATTCACCCAACGCAAACCTGAATAGAACTAAGCCTTCATCTAGAGTGTATTAAATAGATGGAACAACAGTTGTATGAAGCCATACTTGCTGGAGGATATGTTGCTTTAAAAAGCTTGTGTAGACACTTGTAGGAGCTCCTAAACTGCTGATGCTAAAGGGGGTTGCTTCTGCTCGTTCCTACCTGCAGGAGGCCAGCTGCTCCCTCCGGCTATGTTTGCAGAAGAGATCTAAAACACAGGTTTGCTGTATGTTTACTGTATTATTAACAGATTTGGCACTTCAGTGGCCTTATAAAACCAACATTTGTTTTAAAGTCTGGACCCACCAAGAACAAGCTGCCCTTTGCAGGATATGGTGCATCTTTTTAAAATTCATATTATATTAGGACCTGTTCCAAATTGTGTATAGGTCTATATATCATACACACAGAGTTGTTTTCTTCCTTCAAACACCTTTAATGTAATGCTACACCTTTGTTTTTTCGACCATCTGGGGGACTGTTTCAGTACCACCCTTTCTCCTGCAGCTTCATTCCATATTTATAAACCGTCATTTAAAAAACTCAATTACACTGCAAAAATGTGCATTATATCGTATTAATTCAGACACTAATTGAGCCATATACAAAATCGCAAGAACAAATGCAAAAGCTATAGCATCCCTGATGATGGTTAATTCCACTTTCATGTCTGCCTACAATCCTGGTGCTCACAAGCTTCCAGCAACTGTTCTTTAGGTTGTTAAGGGAGACCAAAAATCAGACCAACTCTGTGTCTATGAAAATAGGGAACCTTTTTTGCACATGAAGCCCAATCTGTCCCTGATCAGATTTCATAGTAAATGAAAATAAAAATGGTGAAAAATGAATTTGTGGACACTGTTGGTCTCGCTGTGCCCCAGTAATCCAAACAAAACACTGCCAAAACCGACGGCTGGTTGTGGTTCAGGGTCCTTCTTCATCTTGGAAACCAAAGTTATAACAAATGAACCAAAGTCTCTTCATTTATTCTCACTATAAGATCTGATTGTTATAACATTTTAACCCCTTCTTGATTGACTTCACTGGGTCGATTCCACCAGTTGGCAACGGGCAAAATTAAGCTTTTAGAAATGTCTTTGACCTGATCTTAACTCTGCACGCAACATCAGAAACAAACACATTAAATGCAAAGTTTTATGAGCTTTCTTCTTAAGTGGACCTTAGATTCTTGCTGTTGTGCAGCACTCAACCTATTAATTTCTTTACAAAGATCAGTCTTATTTATTCCACTTGATCACGGTGAAGTGTTTGAGATCTAGAACTCCCCTTTGCTTTCATGTCATGTTGATGCATTTAGCTTTGGGCACGTACTATATTTGACTTACACTTAAGTAAAAAACAACTTGACTTTAAAGGACTAAAGCATTTCTTAGGTATAAACACAGATGAAATCAAGTTAACTAGTTATCATTTAACGATGCAAGACTGTATAACATGAGTGAACATTGCACTGCTGTGTTTTGTGTTTTACAGCATGTAATGGGAGGGTAATGGGAGATATGAGCATGAGCCGGGGGTGATGGTGAGTGGATAATGGCATACAGATGTGTTCATGAAGTGAGCTGCATGTAAATATGGTGGTGATACCCTGAAATCCTCTTCAGATTGACATCATGGCGGTATAGACGAAGCCTGTGATTTCCCACAGGCTTTAATGTCTGTATGTGCCGACAGTCCCTGGTCGCACGCGTATTCTTCTTTATGTTGAAATCTATTCGCGTGAACATTTCAACGCCATTCTCAAAGGCGCATTACATCAGACCATGTGACAGCTGAAAAAGTAGCCCCAAAAATAGAGCCATGATGTCATACTTTTCATCAATCCACTCCATCCAGCAGCAATGCAGACTGTATCAATTACATGGGCCCTACAGATTACTCCAAGATGCAAACAGTGTTTGCTGTTGACATGATTGGGACCATAGCATCGATTCTGGGGTGCTGTTGGATTTAGGTTCAAAAATGCTCTTGTGACTTGCATCTGTTTTTGAGCAGTTAGTGGTGAAATTGGATCCCTTTCGGACTACAAAATAATGTTTCTAAAAGTATGAATGACGTTGTCCTGGGGAAAGAACAGTGATATCCCATTAGATTTTCCTAACAAAATGGCTGATTTGTCAACAGAAATGTCTCCTATATCACAGACTGATGTTAAATAGCATAAATCTGGAAATATGTTTTGCTCACTGGAGAGGATTTTCTTTTCTTTTCATATCAACATTCACATCCAGGCTACAATAATATGACCAAATCTAAACAATATTTAATGCAGCAACCATACTTTAGCAATGAATTTTAGCACTTGCATGAAAACAACCACTGTATAGTTTATATGCAAGTTGTGTGAGACATCAGTCAGCATTGCTAAATGCTGTTTGTGAAATGCATCATTCTCTGCACCACTCTAAAAATATCACCTTGGTTACCTTATTCACTAAGCACTCAAATGGTTGTGTCATTTCTACCTTCATCTAACCTTGATCCAAGCATAATAGATGTGTTTAGAAAGGATAGGACCAGATCATTCAAGGGAAGAACTAAGTAAATGTCTAGAATCTAGACATTTACTTACTTGTTCCTTCAGAACAACTTCTTGAGTCTGGAGTCTCATGTTGACTGTAAAAGTGTGTGTCTTTAACAAAGGCAATAATCAAACAAAACTCTACATTAAGCAGCCACTGCAGCAGAGACAAAAAGGAAACAAATGCCTAACTGAGCTGTTTTTTTAATGGAAAATGGTTCTTTTAAGAACACAGCTGATGATCAGCTGATCAGCATTGCGTAAAGGGCCCTTGTCATGACCTACAGGGACTTCGGAAAGTCTTTCGCACAGCCTTTTTAAAAAAAATCACTTTATCATTGCAACACACACACATTGCACCTGGAAGCCATGCTACATTTCTAGTCAGTGTGTGATTTAAAAGTTATGTTATATTTTCTGATGAATGGCCGATCACACAGGTGTGTTTGGAAGCCTGTGGCCGTATGACCGGGGAGGGTCTGCTTTGTAAATTGCATGGGCTACGCTTTTAGCAATGCTGCGGTGAACCTCAAAGCCAAAAGGAGTAAACATGAGAGCAGAGCTGCATCAAAAACATCATAAATCACCTTGTGTGGAAGCTTTTAACCTGTCTGACATTTCCTGTAGCATTCTATACACATCTGACCAACAGGCTGTTGGTGCTGAACAATCCTTCTCTTCAACCAACACACGAACATAAGCGATGCATTATATTCTTTATATTTAGGCAAAACTACATGTGACAATGCCATATTTTAACCTAAAACCAGATTAAAATGAGTAAAAATGAATAAACATAAAATAATAATGACGTTGTATTTACTGGTTATTAGAGTTTGATGGGACAATGATCTGACACACTAATCTATCTGGGAAGTTAACAATTGCCTTTACACTACAGTTCGGAGTGAAAAGTAAAGTCTCGCAGCTTGATTAAGTCGCAGAGGTCACAGAGAGGTCAACCTTCCCAAACCAGCCTTAGAGGGATTTTGGACTTCACGCTCCTTCTGTGAAAGGTTATCTGATTGACTAGAGCATACACAGGCCAAGCGCTGCCAGTGCACGCAGATAGCGTAAATTAAAGGAGACCCCTGAGAACAGTCCAGCCTGGTGCAACCTCCGCCCACTACCCTCTTTCCTCCCTGATAAGAGGTGCTGAGCACAAACATCAAGCGGAGAGGGAGAAAGCTTTGGGAAACAGTCACTCCTGCTCTGCCTCAACATCCGTAGAAGAAAGTGACCCCATGAAGAAGAAGCGCACAATTCACGCCCGGCTTTTTGGAGCCATCACCTCCCGGTCGTCTCTGATTACGTGACATCTACCTTTTCTGGCGACAGGATGTTTGCTTTGATTGTAGCAAGGTGACAGATATTAATCACGGAACAATACTGTGCAGCTGCACAGGAAGCAGGTCTGCTGTTCCAGCTCAGCTACAAGAGCTTGGTACACCTTTTTGGTTGGCTGGATGCTGAAACATGATTGGCTGTGGCAAAACTGATAAAAATAGCATTCAGATCAAATAAAACGCAACTATTAATATTTCAAAAGTCATCAGGTGTCATTACTTAAGTGTGGTTTTTGAAAGCATCAACAATGACAGACAGCACTCATACATTATGTTAAAAAAAAAACCAAACCCTCCCTCCCCCCGCAAAAAAACAACTTAGTATTGCTGCTCTGATGGAGCTGACTCGAAATCAAGGCAGCCTTCATTTTCAATGAAACACAAAAATCCATGCAACATAAAAGCTCAGTGTCAGAAGCGCTGGTTCACTGGTTGAGTCCCCCCCCCACACACACACACACACACACACACTGAAGTCAACTGTCATACTCACCGGTGTGCTTTGAAAACGGCTCGGTCCAGGCAGAAAGCCTGAGGCAAAGTGTAAATGTCAGCCTTCTTTCCCTCCAAATTCAGCCCCAAACAGAAGGCGCACAAAGCGGTCCCCAAGCTTTCAGTTCATTCTCTGTTTCTGCTGCGGTCCTGTAGCGCGCGTGTTCCTGACTGAGCGTGTGTGTGCGTAAGTGTGTGTGTGTGTGTGTGTGTGTGTGTGTGTGTCTGTGTGTGGAGTCTTGGGAAGAGGCGGTAACTTCCTCTCAAAGTTGGAGACAAGTGACTAACAGAGTTTGCTCTCTCCCGGCTCCAATCCACACGGAGCAGGAAAAGCTGTTACACTATCCCCCCCTGTCAGATAGAAAAAAAGGAGGAACAGCCCAAAAAGGGCAAGCTTGAGGGGGAAGAGGGTGGGGGAAAAGTAGTGGTTCTGTGTGTGTGTGTGTGTGTGTGTGTGTGTGAGTTCTTGTACTTGCTACATACTGAGTACCAAAATAATCATTCTACTTGCAGAATGAGGACATTTGTGGGAAGTGGGGACATTTTGGCTGGTCCGGACAATTTCAAAGCGCTGTTTGAGGGTTTTAAGGTCGGGGTTTGAAAGGGTTTAGGTTAGGGTGAGACAATCAGTTGTAATGGTTCGGGTTAGGGTAAGGGGCTGGCTTAGACAGAAGTACAAGGATGAGTGTGTATGTGATGGGATGTGATGTGATGTGGTGAAGGTGGTGAGTAGGTGGGTGGTGGTGGTGGTGGTGGGGGGGGGGGGGGGGGGGGGGTTCCCCCACTGTTGTTAAGGAAACAAGAAAGCATCCCCAGACACATTAGCTCAAATTTTCCATATAGAGTCCAGCGTGTCAAAAAAACAACAACAACAAGGACTCTGAGGAGGTCCACATGAAAAGATCATTGTCAGATCTATACGCTAAAAAAAAAAGATTTGAATGTTGCCTTTAAATGCTCTAATTCATACCCATTCATGTAAGGCTCCTCCTACACAGATATAAATTGCTCTGCTCTTAGAAGCAGCACAGAACCCCAAAACATGTAATCACAGTAAACTCCAATACTAAAGACTGGCCGTGTGGTACTTTAGAAAAAAAAAAAAGTCCAGTATAGATTGCATCAACATTTGACCCTACAAATGCAGGTACACTGGTCAAATGTCATCATTGTTCAGTACGTTATTTCAGCTTTTACAGTTCTTAGCATCTAAGCAGCCTCAGCTCCTAAATGTTTGTCAGCACTGAGGTTTTGACAGAATATTGCTGCAATCACCAACTGTGTGAGGAGTAGTTATAGTTCATTATATCCATCCAGACAGAAGGGTCCTGATGTGAAGGTCTGTCTGGAGAAGAAGCTAAAAAAAAACCCCAACATTTTAGTTTTATCACTTTGAACCAGTGTTAGTTAAAATCATCCTCCAACCACGTGAAAGACATCTGATAAGTATAAAGCGACAAAGATGTTTTGCGGTGGCGGTCCTCCCCAATCTGAGCACATTAGCAAAATTCCCCTTCTGTTTCAGCGGTCTTACTGCCTTTAGTCTCTTTTCAAAAATAAATTCTCTCCTTGCGTTAACAAACATTTACATACGAAGACTCAAACAGTTCCCTCCATTGTTGTTTGTGGGGGTCTTTATATACAGCCGGTGTGTCAAATTACAGTCTTTTCCCACAATAAGACAAAGAGGTACTTTTTAGAGTGTGTGTGTGTGGGGGGGGGGGGGGAAGCACCTGATATGAAAAGTGTGTCCACTGGGGTGAGTAAAGACGGCACCGAACAGTGGTGAAGCCGAAGAACTGATGGGGAACAAATGTGTTTTGGATGGAGGCACTGAGAGGCTCTGACTCAATCGGGAGCAGTAAAGTACCGACACGCTTGAGATTTACTTTAAAAACCAAATGTTTGGCCAGTCTGATACTCGCTTTGAAGTCGCCCCCATTGAGCATTTCACAATTCCAATTAAAACAGCTTCCAATGCCTCAGTCTTTGGCTTCTTTTCCTTATTTTGCTTGTCGTTAACAAAGAAAAGGAGGCTCCACTGCAGTCTCCCTCACTGTCACCTCCATCGATAGAAGAGATCTGCATCTGGAGAAGTCATTTATAGAAAAAGAATCATTTAGTGCCAGGGAACCGTTTGTGAGCTGCATCAACGATTGCAGTCATGGCTGAAATCCTCCTCTCCTCCTCCTCTGTCACTGATTTATTCTCCAGCTTTTAGTTGAAAAGTGCAGCAAAAACAAGACCTCTGTTTTAAAGGTTTCACTGGAGATCACACACTTGGTCCAAAGTTCATCCAACCACGTAGGATTCAGCTTAAAAGAAAAAAAAAGGTGGATATTGCTGAGAATATGACAAGGAAGATGCTGTACTTTATAACACAATATCAGCAGTTTTTAAAAAAGAAAATCGTGTTTATAGGAATACAACATGCAGGACATAACATTTTTTTTAGGATTTCCTTCATCGTTAGGATGATAATTGCTGCAGCCACGCAGATGAGCCAAAAAAGCCCCACTAACCTCAACATTTTATTTTTTTTTACATATAACTAGAGACGGAGGAAGGATGAGACGAAGAGGAAAAAAACCTGAGCATGACAGAGAGGTTGAAAATAAGGCTTCAAGAGAAACAAGCACTCTCTAATTACAGGGCACCTACGACTTTGAAAGGCCTTCCCATGGTCACATCAGTTGTGGTGCTCGGGATTTCTGGATCATCATAAAGTTCTGCAAAGGCAGCTGATCAGCATGCTGCTGATAACCATGGCCTTTCCCAAGTGGGGAAGGATGAAACAAGCAGTGAAGGTGCGTGCACATGCAAGTGTGTGTGTGTGTGTGTGTGGTGGAGGTGGAGTAGAGAGATTTAAACATGATTGCACTCGTTTACAAAGACTTCTGCTGGAGTGAACGTTCCCTTGAAATAAAATAAGCACTGACCTTAAACTAGATTAATAGTCACAGTATTTCACGAGAACGCCGTCTCACCCACTCATTTTCCACAGGTTGCAACACAGCGGGAAGATGGGTCAACACTGTTGAAATGAAAGATTAAGTAATGGCTCCTGGGCAAAATGTGATAATTGCAAAAAAAAGCATTAAGGGTAAAGTTTTGTTTGGAGTAGAGATAAAAAATGTTAGTACGGATTAGAAGAAGTTCAATGGGAAATTAAACTGAATGAGTGAAAACAAAGAGGAGGCACACATTTCCTTTCCAAACTGCTCGTTAAAACTCCCCCAGCAAACCTGGAGATGGATCCTGTCCTGGACCCTGCAGCTCCTCCCAACAACTCCACCCTTTTTTTTTTCTTTTTTTTTTTGCCGTGCATGAAAACACATGTCTGTGCCCCCCGGTCCCCCCAGTAAAAAAAAAAAAAAGCAGACTGAAGGCGTCTGCCAGCAGTCATTCTTTATGGCACAGATGAGATCTCAGAGCTGCGAGCTCCTGTGCGAGCGGTTTGTTTTTCCTTGTGCTGATTTTTCTCTCCCTCGGCAGCAGCGATGTCCAAACTATTCCCCAAAGGGCCGCGTGGCTGCGGGTTTTTCTTCCATCAAGGCAACAGCACACCAGACTCGACTCATTTAACGGCCCTTTGTGGGATAGTTTGGACATCTCTGCTCTACAGCTTTGAAAAAATGAAACGTTTGACTCAAGCCGATCTCTGCCAAACACCCTTCTCTGAGAGATGCTGAGATTTTCACCTTTACCTTCAATCTACTCCAAAATTGTGCACCTAAGCAGTCTGTGAAAACTACAGCAGTGCATTTTTGGACAGTCTGGAAATATGAATGTGCAGCTCAAAAGCGACAGACGACAGGAAAAACAGCCATCAAGTGTACAAAAACAGGGCCAAAGGCTCATGTAAAACAAGCAAATAAGCAAAGCGCATCTGTGTTGACATGCAAAGATATTCATGTCTGGATCAGTTCCTTATGGCACCTCTCCAAATTATTCTCTTCTTTTTCTGCAACCAGCAATATGGTTCTTAAAGATGTTCTGACCTCTTGTAACTTTTTTTACACTTAAAAAGGAATAACATTTTTGTTTTGTTTTTTCCTGAACTTTCAACAGTGAGTTGTTGTATGTTTGACAATATATATGTCAAATAACTAATATTTGTGCACACTGCTTTCCCTTTACCCATTAATATGTGTCATGAATCATATAAGCATTCCTGCATTAATATAAGCATTTATTGTTGGATTCTTTGCAGATTTTCCTGTTAAAATGAACCTCATTCTGTTCTGAACACTTTACGTCACAGTAAAATGTTACAATCAAGTTGTGATGTTTTTCGCGTGCCATGCTTTTAATGTACATTCTGTCACATGACAGGAAGCAACTTTTACAGTATTCTGAAAACAAAGGATGGTCAGCGACTTGGTGCCATTGCCGTTGCTTGGGTCTCCGTGCCACAGTCTGCTGGCATGAAGCATAGGCACAGGCTACCGTGCTCAACGTTTTGGGCAGATTCTGATGGAAACTTTAGCAAAGAGATGCAGTTACAAGAAATCTGGGAAAGTATTTACTGCTGGAGGGCAGAGGTTTCTTTTGTGACATTTGCCAGCGTTCGTTTTCAAATATGAATATGATTCAACAGATCACACCGTGTGCAAAACTCACAAGAAATGAGACGATCGTAGAGAACCATGTCAATCTATAGACGCATTCTTCCTTAATCCGAGAGAGGATTACCTAACAGATAAGACAACAGCAGCTGGACCAACAAACGTTTGCCACATGGTGCACGATGAAAGCGGACCTCCAGGCTGTGGAAACGGGCTAGTTTTGGTCATTTTCACCCCTTTGGTCCTTTTATATATCATATTTTCATTTCTTCTTCTTTGTTTGTTTGACTTTTAGCAAAATAACTCGGAATGCTAAGAATGGATATTAATGAAATTTTCACAAAATGCTGATGATAGGACAAGGAACAGATAATTGGATTTTGGTGATGGTCCAGTCAGTCTAAGCCTCATATGTGTGGAAATGAGCTTCTTGGCAGAGGTCTGTGCTCTCTGTGTGCTTTTCTAGTTTTTAAATGGAAATTCAATCAAATCCTTTGTTGATTAAATAAAGGATCAACGCACAAACTGCATACTATGTGAAGTCAGATCAATATTTCTATAGTCATTATTACATTTGGATAGTTATAAGTGTTAGTAAGTTAAGTGCAATATTTACTTTTTAATCATAAGTTGGAAAATTTGCATAGGTAAATTTTACATAGATGATGCAAGATGAACCTAATAAATTCCAGCTTTCAGAAACAACACTCTACTGCAAATATGAAAATGATGATTCTTTTTTTTAATTAGCTCTATGACTCCAGGATTGTGTGTATATTTTTAAACACTGCAGGCCTGTGCTTGGAACCGCGCACAAGGCTCCAGTCAATCGTGGTACATGCAGTGGTCTGACCACCGTGACGGCAGGGATAAGACCCCAGTGTCCGCCCTTACCCCAACCCCACTCTCTGTCAGTCAACGATTCGGAGCTGACAGAGATTAAATGAGTGGAGGAGAGTAAACAGATTGGAAAAAATGTTAGAGGAGGTGAGATTATATAAACATCTCAGGCCTACCGTGACCCTCTCTCCCTCCTCACTTATGTGCGTTCCTTCCCTCCAACCCTTATCTTTAACTTTTCCTTCCAGTCCCTCAGTCATTGACAGTGAGCTGCCAGATGTAATGAGGACCCAAACGCTTGAAATTCCTCCTGCTAAAGCGTGTCGTGGTAATGATCCTACGGTCAAGTAAGTTACGGGTTTTATTTATTTGAATTGGTGGGATTCCATGTTGGATGGAAGATAGTGCATCTGGTGTGCGTTTCTTAATTGAGGAGATTACACTGCAGGAATGTAAACTTAAACTAACACCATCTCATCCCTTTCTTTGTGACTTTTGGCCAGTTGTTTTGGTTAGACAGTTGCTCAAGTTCAAAAAAGAATTTAATATTCTTCAACTTCGGAGGATAAAACTGCTTGATGGTCCAATAAAAGCTGCATAACATTTACATCCATGTAAATCACCATTATGTCATCTGTCCATCCATTTATCCATATCCCAGATTTTAATAAGTAAGTAAGGATGTCATCTTTATTTTTCCAGCACTTTTCACAGACAGAAGTCACAAAGTGCTTCACAGGGATAAAAGACAGGTCAAATACAAATATACAGTGAAGGAAAATTAGTCTCAGCAGCACTGACTGAATCGATAGGACAAAAACACTTAATCAAAAAGATAAGTCTTTAGGTGCTTTTTAAAGACATCTATAGAGTCCAAAGAGCAAAGTCAGAAAAGAAGAGCGTTCCAGAGTTGGGGTGCAACAGCTTTAAGGGACGTATCTCATCGATTTCTAAAACAAGTACGAGGGACCATCAGCAGGTTCTGCCCTGAAGACCGAGGCTCCGGGATACAGCTTTAGTAGATCAGATATGGACACGGGACCCTGACCATGAAGAGTCCGAAAGGTCGGGACCGAGATTTTATAGCGGACACGATACAAAACAGGGTGCCAAAGAAGACTTTTCAAAACAGGAGTGATATGAGTCCACCTGTTTGTACAGGTCAGAAGCCTCGCGGGCCAGCTCTTCCTTATTGAGGCAAGTAAAAAGGCTCTTGCAGTAGTCTAACCGCAAGGAAACAAACGCACCATCTCTAACTCTTTTGTAGATACGAAGATAGCTTATTGATAATATGCAGCTAAAAGGAATAATTTTTAACAGGCTGTTTGGAGTGATTTTTGAGTGACATTGATTCATCGAAACACACGCCGAGATTTCTGATTTTAGATTTTACTGAAGAACTCAGGTTGCCCAGGTGCTGTTTGATGCTATTCATGGCACTTTCTGGGGCAACAATGTATGTCTCCATTTTCAGCTGAAGGCTGATATCAACTTAACCACTGCCTTACATTAGACAAACAGCTAAACAAGGAGATCAATTAATGTGCCTCCGATGCCTTAAACAAACAACTTAATCTTCCCTGATGCATCCTAAAAGAGATGCAGTTATGCCTGGTGGAAATGTTGCACCAGGTTTGCCTGGCCATCCTCATCCAGAGTTTCGCAACTCAAGACTGTGCCCTTATTGTTTCGATTCCAAACCTCATGGTGAGGTGAGGTGAGGTTGAAATACAGACCAGTGAGCAAAGTGAGAGGCGTGGCTTCCAGGTTAATAACTCAGTTAACCACAGTCTGGTACTGTGCTCACATTGGGCCAACTCATGCTCCATTTTCTCACCACTCTGGAACAATCAGCCAGTTTCTAGCCAACAACCATGCTCTGTTCTTCATCCTAGCCGTTTACCAGCATCCAAGCAGTGACATGTTCATTAGCTGACTTGATCCAAAACATTGTTCAAGAATGTAACTGTGAAATTAATTAGCAGGAAAAGTGGCCGACAGAGGAGGGAAAAACAGCTGAATCCATCTTAAATTGTGCTGTTAACCCCGGCATAATCACCAGAAAAGGTGGCACGCTGCTCATACAGAAGCATATTCCAAATGTCTGTGCAATATTATGTTTAACCACATTACTGTTGATACTTGTCTCTGTGATATGTTAGTACAAAGATGGTGACCACAACAGAGTCTTCTGTGTTGACATTTGAGAATGGCAAAGGCCTCTCCCTTGTTCTTGCCTTTACAATCGGTGTATTCACAAAAATACAGTATTTTTATTGTTGAAGCTGGCCACACCTTAACATCATTACAGGGAACATTGAGAGGGCCATATTTAAATGGCTTTTTCATGTTTGGATTAGCTCTTTGTGTGGATTCAAGCACCATATGAGCCACGTGAAATCTGTGTGAGAGCTCAACTTTCTTTAAAAGCCTTGAAGTGTTGGACATAATGGCGAACCCATGTGCTTCATCCATATTTTCCGATTAGTTCCTGATAACGGCTGTGTGATAAACAGTCTCACACTGGTTCGCCATCACACTGTCCGAGGAGGGAAAAAAGTCAGCTTTGCCCGAGACAATGAATAATTATTTCCACATCTGGCCACATTTTTCTGCAGCCCAACTCAGCCAACACCAAGAACTGCCGTTTCCACATGAGCAGTAACGATTACACACACTTTGCAGGGAACTGTTATGGATATCAAGTATACGCCCCAAAGTGAACATGAACAATGTTGCATTGTTTTTAATGACTTCCTTCATAAACGTTTGGCAGCTTCAGTGGCAACACTGGGCTTCTGAAGTACTGGTTTCTGGATTTGGAAGAAAACACTCGAGCTGTTCAAAACTCTTTAATTCCACTTTTCTGTCAGGAACAAATCAAAAATAAAATTGCTAGTTATGAACAGGCCCAAGTATTTATTATCATTATAAGAGAATCTACCTGTGATGCTATGTGAAACTGTGAATACACAAATAAATTATCTACATAGACATAAACACAGACAATAATAATTTAGATGCCAAGATTCTACGAGCATGAATGAAAGCCTTCGACAGAGCAGAGACTGTGAACCAAGAGTAGTGATTTCATGGTTTGATTAAAGTGTCAGTCCCAAAGAAAGCTGGAGCCAGCGTAACATGATTTACGTCTCCAATGGGATTGGCTGTCACCATTTAACTGGTCTGTGGTCGGAGTTTTAAGACTTGAAAGAGTTTTTGTCGGAAACGCCGGGACGCACGCACAGAAAGAGAACAGCTGCTGGCTGTCAAATCCTGTTGACTCTGGTCGTCTCCACAACCAGAACTTTGAGCAGTTACTGACCACAGCCAACAATCTCAGCCTTGACCTGACCTCCGGTTGTGGTCCAGCTTTGGCTCCTTGCTTCCCCTCAACATGACAAAGCAGGCAGAAGAAAACAGAAAGAGGACAGAATTCCTGGTTTAACTATGGACGACTTTTGAGCTGCAAGAGGAAACTGCAGAAACTGCAGAAGTAGCAGTTTTGTTCATACATGATGAAGCTGCAACAGTTCTTACCAAAACAAAGAAACGGAAACATGATGAAAGACAAAGAGGAGAAACAGCAACAGTTTATTAGCGTCTTGTTTCTTCATTATAGAAAATGACTTGTTGATGTCTGAGCAGAAGTACTCAAATTGCTCGTTTCTGCACTGGACTGCATTAAGTTGTTTATTATAACTGGGTTGTTACGCATCTGCTGAACATCTGCAGGAATAATGCACCTAATCCAGGAGCAATCCGACGTTAAACCAATTCTTTTCACGGTCCTTTAAAGGATTAGACTCATGCTTCTAATCAATCTAACCAAAGTTTTAAAAAGACTGCTTCTAAAGCGCCTTTAGTTCAAAGTTACCGTCGTTATTTAGCCACTGCTGCTGTGAGGTGGAGCCAGAATTTCTGCTTTAGCCCAAAGCTACAGACTGCTGAGTACCACGGGTGATGAGCGTCACAAAATTACTTTTACTGCACTTGCTTTAGGGGAGTAATTAAGTAAATATTATGCTGCTTAGCTTTACATTGTTATTATGCAATTCACATACCCTCCTAGGAACTGCTCAGTCCTTTTCAGGCGTGACTTCAATATCAGCAACAGCATTAAACCTTTATTGTTTTGGAAGCGTTTTGTCTGGGTGTTATAATTAATTTTTATTGTTGCAAATAAAGGTTGGCTTGTTGAGGAAAAGCTTTTCATTTATTCGTACTGGTGAAAAAAAGAATTCATTTATGTATCACGTGTGCAAGCAACACTCTTGTGTTGAGATCAAAACATGCGTGCGGGGTGTCTTGTGTGCTTTGATCTGTGTCCTCATCAAAAGATCTTTATGAACAAAGCTTCTGTGTGAAAAGGGGAAAAAAAATTATAAAAGGAGATGTTTGTTAAAGCTCCATATTGTCCTCAAGGCTAAGATCATGAAAGTCACAATTTCTAATGGAAAAATACAGAAAACCCTTTCAGGTTATGTTCCATGATTGCAGGTCTAAATGGGACGACAAAGGTGTTATGGGTTTATTTTTTTGAATGTCATGATGACAAAGAGGTCATTTAATTTATTCTGAGGTGAGCAATCACCAACCGGAAATTTGAAGGCAATGAATTAACATTTATTTGTTGATTTAAAAGCTCAAAGATTGGCTGTGCTATGCAGGGTGAATACATTTACCAAGAAAAGACAAACATGCAACAAATAATTGAACATTATTTTAGGAACATTATTTTAGGAAAACGGTAGAAGTAGAAGTACTGTAAAACAGTACTTCCTGGACATGTGAACTCTTGAGAATTTAGGTATAAAGTTTGTTTTCATTCACCCGAAAAGTTTCCCCATCTGGCTAATAGTTGCATTCATTGGATACAATCCAGCAGAGATGGGCCAAAAACGACCCGCACGGTTGCCCTGTGATCCTCCTTCTCCTGCATCCTGCAAACACAAGTTTCCCAACGGATGACAGAGTCATCTCCTTGAACAAAACACAGCCACGCCTGTCCTTACATCCTTACACTGATTGTAAACAGTCGTTTTTTGTTTTTTTTTTAAATTTAAAGAGCTCGCCGACAGACGGGAGGTAAAAATAAAAGTCGGGACCAGTGTTTGCCGCTGCTGAGAAGGAGCGGAATGGAGAGATCAGGAATGGGAGCTTAGGCCACATGCAATAGTGCAGTCTTGTAAACTAAATAATTGCACAACATGACACGGAAGCTGGTGTTAATCTGTCATTTAGGCAGCTTTTTCATGTTTCTGTTTAGGATGTTTCCACTGGACATTTACAGGCGCTCGGGGCTATTTTTCACCATTGTTTTTCATCTGTTGTTTAAAAGCTGGAAAGGCTGAAGATTGAATGGAGATGGAAATTTTGTTTTGATATATTTGCAATAAAAACGTCAAAAACTACAAAGATGTTGGTTCACAGGGATAATGTTAAAATTAAGAGGATATGTTTTCCCTCGCCATAATTTATCCACAGTTAGAGAATTTGGAATCTTATTGAACCCCTCCGTGACACGCAAGCATGAAAAATGAGCGTGCCATTCAGTACTTGCCAGGAGACAATGTTGGCAAACCTTCAGAACTCTGGTTTCTGTTTTCAAGGCAAATCAGAGTGTGTGTGTGTGCGTGTGTGTGTGTTTGGGAGATGCATGTATGCTTATATATACATAAAAATCATTCGGTGCTGGCTTGTTATCATCCCTCTCCTCAAGCGGAGTTCTGCAGGACTATAATCTGGATAATAACACATCTGCTGATGGAGCTCTGCAAGTCCAGCAGGTTGGAAGTCAGAGCAGCTGAAAAGAGTGCAGGTTTTATCCCGTTGGCATTCTGAGGACAGGACCCGACAGGCCAGGAGACGGCAGCAAGGCAGCAAACACAACAGGTTACAGAACTATTTCAAATACCCACCATCTCTACATGTGGCTTTAAGCTGGTTTTTAACATGTTTGATGGTTTCAGTGACGGCAGCAAAGAAATTGAAAGTGAATTTATGGTTGTAAACAAACCTGAATCTCCTGTATCCATATGTTCATTAGAATCTGAAGACCAGAACAGAATTATTACTGCACCCAATTACAAAAAAACAAACATATTGAACATTTACACTGAAACTAAATATATTTTCCAACCAAAATAAACTTTAATTGCATTCTTTCAAATTTAAAGACACTTTTGTTATTTTCTACGTCACTGTAAATTATATTTGCACTTTAAAAACATTTTCACAGCAGACAAAAGAGGAGACCTGACTGAAGGCCTTTGCAACACTGTGCCAAGGCATTGTAACATTTACTGGAACTAATTTCATTCTAAAAGCGTGCATTATGAACTAGGATATTGCAGCCAGCAGCAGTTACTGCTGCAGTCACTCTGCACACATTTTTGCCTCTAAAACCACTCAGCAGTTCCCGTCCTGAAGGTTAAGCCCCATGTCATCATTCGACACCACTGCGCTTCCTGTCCGCTGTCCCATCGTGCCAGCCCCCCCACCGTGAGGGAAATGTTGACTCATGGTTGACCAGATCAACAGTTGTGGGTTAGAGGCATATTTTTGGAGGGCGGTCACCGACGTGGCCTGCCGGTCATTCACTTCCCTGCCGGAACAAACCCCTGCGGCTAAACTCAACACGCGCTGACAGTTGGGATAACAAGCTGAGCTCCTTTTCCCTGAAAAACAAGCACTCCGACACCTTTGCACAGTTGGTGGGTTGTCAAAAGTAAAGAAGCGCCTTGTATTTGTACCATAACAGCTTTGAGACGCATTGTGTTTTATGGCCTGAGGGTTATTTTTCTTCCTTTATTTTTAAGCAGATGTCCTTCCAGCACCTTATAGTAAGAAGGTTGTGGGTTCACTTGCAGCTTTTTTTGTGGAGTCTGCATGTTCTGCTTGTGTCTGTAGTTTTTCTCTTTCTAGCTTTACTCTGGTTTCCTCCCACAATTCAAAAACATGAGCATTAGCTTGAATAGAGACTCTAAATTGCTCTTACGTGTGAGTGAGTGAGTGTGTGTGTGTGTGTGTGTGTGTGTGTGTGTGTGTGTGTGTGTGT